>JANPWX010000243.1:1040232-1273149 GCA_024734555.1 Trochalopteron elliotii
TTCCCAGTCAAGCCATCCCAAACCGGGGGGGACACGCGTGTCACCGCCCCTGCCCGGCCCGGGGCCGCCCCGGGAGGGTCCCGACACCGCTCCGGGCCACGGGCGGGCCCTGGGGACGTGAGGGGCGAGTGGTGGCCCCGCTCCGGCCGGGCCTCCCCGCTGCTGCCCCTTTCGCTGGAGGGAAGGGGATGGAGCCCGCCCCAGGCCCCCCGGGGGACGAGGGGCTGGAGGTCCGAGAAGTGCCACAGTCGTGTCTCGGCGGCTGGACGCGTTTATGAGCGAGCAATGGGCTGGAGGAAGAAACTTCCACGCCTTGTTGAAAAAAGGACAGCGGGCGAAAGAGAAATCAAAACTTTTGTCCCCAGCTTAGTTAGGTTTTTCTGTGTTTGTGTTTTTCCAATAGTGGTAGACTCACTAAGGCCGAAAGCCCTTGCAGAGTTGGCTGCTGAGCATCCAGTGTGGTGTGTGTTTCCTGCTCTAAAGCTTTTCTGCTGCAAACCAAGAATCAACAAGTGCTGCTGTAGCCATCGAGCAGGGAAAGTATGGGTAGTTCTCCTGCAAAAAAAGTTCACAGATTTACTGTTTTATGTAATTCCTTATGCTCGCATAGTGACCCCAAAGACCATATTATTTTTATTGTAGCACTGTAAGGAAGGGAGGCTGAGTAACAGAATAGAAAAGGTCAGTTTTACTTACAGTGACTGTAAGTAGTTCTGTTAGTAGCCATGGAGATATAAAGACTGGTAGTGGAGAGAGTTGATGGAAGCAAGATGTTCCAAGCAACCAGCTGGGAAGCCTTTCAGTTTCTTCCTGAAATGTTGGTATCTTGTGCTACGTTTGGTATCAACTGGTGTGTGTAGCTTCTTATGTTTCACTTATTAGTGGAAGCAAGGAGGATTGTGATGGGGTTTTGTTTTGGGGTTTTTTTTCAAAGGTTGATAAACATCCTCTAGAGGGTATGTTTCATATACAGATACCTGCTGGTAGATTTCCCAGCTGAAATAGATTTGAAATAGATCTGAAATAGATTTCCTTTCATCTTTTTCTTTGTTTCTTTTCTGGGAATGGGGAGGAAGAGAAATGGAAAGATTTAGTGCTTCGTTTCTCCTCCACTTTTGCTGATGCCACAGCTTCTTTTCCCTGCGGGTATTTTTTCCTCTAGATTTTTTTAAATGAGAAAACTTTCAAAGACAGATTTTATTTGCCCAGCTGATAATTATTTGCTATAACAAGTTTTCTAGTGTTGCTAGGCATCCACATTTGCCTGGTGTAAATATAGCTTCTTTCTGTAATTCAGAATGTTTCAGAGAGTGAGGTATAGTCCAGTGGCACAAGTATTTTTATTTGAGTATTAGTGCTGCATACAGTAGAAACATTGCCCAAGACATTCCAAACATGTATCTGTGTTCTGTCTAAGTCTTCACTATTTATTTGACCTGTCATTTGTCATTAAATTTTACTACTTTATGTCCACATAAAATAATTTAGTTCCAGAGGTTTCTAGAGTAGTCCTCAGCAACATGAGGTGTAGGCATATTTTTCTATAATTGTCATCAGACAGTAATGATTTTGCTTATGCTAGTACACTGTTCAGAGGAATTCAATACAAAGGAAAATATTGAAATGTTGTTTGTTAAAAATCTGACCACTCCTCAGAGCTGCTCTCTTATTCTTCTACACAAGTTATTTCAGAAGCTGTCTGTTAAAGGAGGCCTGTTTGAGTGGGATGCAGGAAAATACTTTTTCAATGTCTAATACTTGATGTAGAAAATTAAGAGCTTGTGCTTTCTAAAAACATTAAGATTCTAAAGAAGTGAGTAGGTTCAGAACAGCTACAGAGTAAAATTTTTCACTTTGGGTGGTAAAGCTTCTCCAAAGCAGAATGTTTGTCGTTTAAACTGTGAATACATGTGGCAATTTAAGAATAGCGTGCAGTTTGGATACTTGCTGGGCACTCTTGGTTCTTTTGATAATGACTGTGTTGCTTTAGCGTATTACCATGATTTGACAGGTCATGTGACTCTGTACCTTGACAATTAATTAATGAAGTCATACTTCTGAAAAGGGCAAGCATATCAGTAAATGGCAGCAATGGGATTGCAAGAATTGCTCCCTCTCATGATAAATTGCTTCAAATCTCATTTCTGGCTGACCAATTCATTTGTGTTAGAGCTTTGTTAAATGTAGTTCATGTCAGCATCTTTCTGACTGTATGCCATTGCTCTGAACTGAACACTTTTTCACTGTTAAATATGAGTAGACTGATAGTATTTATTGTTGTGCCTTCTTAGATAAGCAGCAGTTTTAGAAAAGTCAGATGTACTTACTGCAAGTTAGCCTGGTCCTAATTTTTAGGGGGATCAGCAGTATAATAGACGATAAAATTACATCATTCCTGAAATACTTTTTATTGTATAGGATAGAATTCTAGAAATGGTCAGGCTGGAAGGGACCACAGTGGGTCATCTGGTCCAACCTCCCTGCTCAAGCATGATCATCCCAGAGCACACGGCACAGGATTGTATCCAGATGGTTCTTGAATATCCCTGCTCCACTCTCTCTGGTCAACCTGTTCAGTGCTTGGTCACATGCACAGTAAGGAGGTTCTTTCTCATGTCAGGAAAATCCAGAAATGCCAGAGGCTTATGTCCAAAGAGGAGACAGAGGAGTCCTGCACCTTTATTCGAATAAAGGGAGAGAGTCCACCGGGGCACACACCCGCGGGGTTTTGTCTCTCGAGGTTTCAGAGGGTGCAGCCTCCTTTTATCCTCAACTCTTTTATCCTCAACCTTGTCCTCTCCCTTTCCCCACTGGCCAACGTACTAGGAAGGTACAGCCTTCCCAAACTTCCTACCACATATTCCCCCCTTGAACCTACTATTTTACCCCAAAGTTCAGAGACTCAGGCTTGTGCAGACCCCTGCGTGTTTGTTTCAGGAGCTGAGCTGTCTGGACTCCACAACAAGACTGCTGCCCAGAGTTGGCAGAGACAGTAAGCCCCATGTTAAAGATGTTAACACCCACACCTTCACCCATCAAATTGTTTGTAAAGACATTAGCTCTCCTCTCAATCCATCTTCTTATTTCTCATTTTGTCTTTACAAACCCTAGTTGTTATTAATTTAACCCTTCTTAACAACCATGGAACATTTGAAACATGCCTTCCCGACTTTTCCACATCTAGTCCCTGCACCAGGTGTGGCAAGTAAATAGAGAGTGACATTTCTTATTAGTCCATTAATTACTAGAGGTCCTTGTCCGTGGCTGCTGATAGCCAAGGTCTCCCATCCTTTTCCTCCAGCTGAGAAGTCCAAACCTTCAAGGCATTAGAGACCTTGGCCTGAGTGTGATGGGTCCACCTGTGTTCAGCTGTCCTGGCTGCTGTCTCTGCCATCCTGGTTGGAGGTTATGAACAACAAAGTCCAAAGGCAGCATCTGTGCTAACTGAGGCCTCCTGTTCAAGGAACTCCAAATGACCTTAAGTAACCCCTTACCAGGGATTCCAGTGACCTCAAGTAACCCCTCCCAGGGACTCCAATGACCTCAAGTAGCCTCAAGTTACAATTTCATCCATTTCTCCCCATTGCCTCTTGTCCAATTGCTTGGAACCATGGACAAGAGCCTGGCTCCATCCTCTTGACACCCTCCCTTCAGGTACTGACAGACACTGATGAGGTCCCCTCTCAGTCCTCTCTTCTTGAGGCTGAACAGGGCCAGCTCCCTCAGCCTTTCCCAGAGGGGAGAAACTCCAGTCCCTTGATCATCTTCATAGCCCTCCACTGAGTCTGCTCCATGTCTTATGTTATGGTGAGGAGCCCAGAGCAGAGGGGCAGGATCACCTCCCTTGACCTACTGGCAATGCTGCTCCTGATGCACCCCAGGATACCTTTGGACTTCTTGGTCAAAAGACCCCTGGTGGCTCAGGGACAGCTTGTTGTCCACCAGGACCCCCAGGCCCCTCTCTGCAGAGCTGCTTTTGGGCATGTCAGACCCCTCAGACAGCCTGTGCTGGTGCACAAGGGTAAGGAATCTCCAGAAGTTCTAAAGAACTTTCTCGAATAGACAGTTGGTACCAAGAATTAATGTTAAGTATGTGATTGGAGGAATAAAATGTTGATAGTGAATGTATGCATTCAGATATGTAGGAGCTGCATGTTTGTTGTAGAAGAAGTTTGTAGACATTTCCAGCGAGTCTGGTAACTTATGCCCTGCAATGATGGTTGATATGGGATGGAAGGGATGGCTTATGGTGTAGCTTTGCATACCTGGTGGTCCAGCAGATAGTGCCAAAGGACATAACTAGGTGTGGATGTGGAACTGGGTGCTTTGTCTGCCTCTTAGGGATGGCTTTTTAAAGACAGGGAGTTTAACTAGTCTCGGCACAACTTCAGTTTCTGCTCATAGAATGGTTAAGCTTGGAAAGACCTCTGAGGCAGAGTCTGACAGTTACCCCAGCACTGCCATGTTCACCACTAAACCATGTCCCCAGGTGCCACATCCACATGTTTTTTGAACACTTTCACCAGTGCTTCCACCACTTCTCTGGGCAGTTTGGTTCAATATCTGACCATTCTTTCCTAATTTTTTTTTCCTAAAATAATTTTTTTTTAAACCACTCCTGATGCAGCTTGAGGCCATTTCCTCATCTTGTTGGGAAGAAGGGAAACATAAGCTTCTACGTAACAGAGGTTTATCAGTGATTTCCTAATCTACCATAGTCTTTTGCCAGCTTTTTAATAATTTTTACTTAATTGTGTTACTTTGTTTTGCTTCCCCCTTTGTGTGTCCCAAGAACCATGATAGTTCTTTTTGAATCTGTAAATTCTTCAAGTAAGGCAGTGAGATTTATCATGTGCTGCTGTCTCCAAATACTTGCACCTCTTCAATCCAAATTTCAGTCACACTCATTAATAAAGCAGGGCTCTCAAAACGACTGCTTCTAAGGCTTTGTGAAAATAACTTCTGAGCTGGAGAAATGGGATTCAAATTAGTGCCTATCTGAAGATAAAGGTACTGTGTGGGTATAGCCGTGTTATGAGACATCAGAGAATCCATATGGGAAAAGATTATAGGAAGTCAGGTTTTATAATCCTGATGTTGAAGGAACTATTTGATTTTCCTTGTGCTTTTAGCTTGTGATCAAGGTGGTTTGTGAAGGAAGCAAAAGTCATGGTTCTTTTTGGAGCTGATGAAGCACTGATGCAGCATAAATTTAGCTGCAAGAAGCCCCAGTCCTGTTTAACAGGAAAAGGTATAGAACTAGAAAGGAAATGTAAACCAGCTGTTGGTTTGACAAGAGACACTGCCTCTCCTTAAGAGTTGTTCAACTAAATTAGCTTTTCCATCACTGTGTGTTTGTTAAGTATTTTGTGGGCAGTCGGAGCTCTACATTGTATGTCCTTTAGGTGAGAGGTGAACACAAATGATACTTAATTTTCACTGTAGAAGTGAATGCCCATTATTTCTATTAGGATTTTCAGTTTGAGTATTAATACTGAACAGAAGCTGTGAGATCTGTTTTGGAATAGGTGAAAGCAGTTGTGGTGTTTCCTGCAAACAGGACTTACGTGCTCTGTTCTGGTAAGGGTTAGAGAGGAAATGGGTCAGCCTTTGGTGAACTACATTAAAATTGCTTCAGATAAATGTAAAGGTCAGTGTAGGCAAACTAGATTTTTCTTGTAGTAAAGTAGGATCCTCTCTTAGTGAGGACATTACAGTTTATTGCTAGCTGTGGGCTGTTGCTGTAACAGCATTCTTATAGCCTTATGTGAGTCGTGTTAAACTGTGGCTCATCTTAATATTTTATGTACCTCAATATGTTGTTCTACATTCATTGTTACAACCTTTGAAATCTCTTGTTTTACTGAACACTGCTGATTCTCACTGGTAATGTGCTTAATACTTCTTGTAGTTATTTTTTGACTTGTTTCAAATGCAAATATTTTTGTTTCAGTTCCATCTGCAGCAATGATTAAAATTGCTTCATAGGTTTGGAATACAAGCTTGACAGCTGGTTGCAGACACTAGAGAAAGTTTCAAAATTGAGTTTGTCTGATAAATAATGCTGTAATAGAAATATACTCCTCAGTTTTGGGGATAGAACCGTTCATATGAAATCTGTCTGGCTGCTGCTACCTTTGGGTTTTGTTTTTCTCTTCAATCATAGCAGGAGAAATGAGAGCGCCAATAAAATTAAGCAGAAGAGATTTTTGGGATTTTCAGGAGAAGGAGTTTTAATGTGAACCACTGGCATGTTGAAAGTTAAAAATGAACAGAAAGCTGAAATGGTTTGTGTTAACATTCTCAATCTGTTGCAAAAGAGCTTGCACTGTCCCAAACTGATTGAGTAATTCTTGTAATCATCCTAAGGAAGCATGTTGAAATAATTAAAATATTAATTTGTCTGATCTACATAGGAGGTGGTGCAGTTATGATACAGTTATATTATACATTGGACCATGGCTGCAATTTTTAGGGCAAATAAGGTCACTGCCCTGTACAAATCTTAATTCAGGAGTTGCAATTAAGAGACTTGATATTCAGTAGAAAAGATTAATTGCAGGAGTGCATAATATTCAAAGTCATAGTCTGCTGGAAATTAAGTCCATTTACTACTCAGAGTCATTTAAGAATCTTGCTATCCCTTTACTTCAAAAACACTTGAGGATGTTCACTTTTCTTGAGTTACATCTTTTGATCTAGCACCATCTATATTGCAGTATTTTGGGAGGAATTCAGGGCAAGTTTCATTCAGGTATAAAAATCAGAGCTGGATATATTGTGTTTGATCTTGAAGTATTTTGGAACTAAGGCAATTTTACCACTGTACTCATGCCATTATCTGGAGCAAATTGGTATGACCATTCTGGGAATTACATTGATTTTAGTGATATAGTTACCCATACAGATTAAGGATACTGAATTGAAGGAATTAATCATAAACTATGGTGCAAGGCATTGGTGTCCCATTTTTGTCCTCTTTCCCTTTTGCTTTGTGCTGCAGGGTCACTAAGAGATTGGGCTGCAAGAGATTTATATAAGCTAGTTCTTATTCTGGCAGGTTAGTAGAAATCTGTTCATTTGGAGAGCTGAATCTGGGTTTAAGCCTACAAGTTCATGTTTTGGTGCCCCTCTACTTCTATCAGTTTGCCATAGATGCAAAAGTGTGTGGCAGGAGGGGCTGGGCAGGTGTTTGAGGGAATTGGTGTCTCAAATTGACCCAAATGTGCTGCAGTTTGTCTGTTCAAGTGTTATGGCTTCTGTGAGTGCAGAAAAGCCCCTTACATCCCATTTCTGGTACGTGCACCTCTGGGGATGCCTGTCCCCATGGGGGTTTAGCAGGAAGGCTGAAGGGGTGAGGGCCCTCCCACTGCAGCTGTAGCCATGGGCTAAGGCATCTGTTTAAGCATCTTGTGGACCAAATGGATTAAGGAGAAAGTGTAGCACTTTTCCAGAGCTGTCTCACCATTTACAAGACGATATAATTCTACTGTACTAAGTGGCAAAGAAAACATTAAGAGGGAGTGATATGACTAGAGGTTACATCAGGACAGAAAAAGTATGGGAAATAAATGCAAGTGACACAGCAGTTTCAAGAATTCAAAATAAGCTTATATTTCTACCACTTTCTGTGCTTTTATTGTTCTTGCAATTAAAATATTTAAAGTAAGTATTTCTGAAAATTGTTTGAAAGGAGAATACATAACTTGTTTAGGTAAGATATTTCCTGAGCCTTTGGATTTCTTCTTAAACATGTTCTTCACTTTCTCTATTAATATTTAAGACTGCCCATTCAGCCATCACTCTTAGCTACCTTTGATGTTGGGGTTTGTGCTAAGTGGCAGAGGGAAGCTGTCTGTGATCTGTGTAGGTTTTCTCCACATCTACAGCACCACTGAGTATGTGTAGAAAACTTGTTATTATAGGTTCCACCAGCCGTTTATATTGTAAAACAAAGTGAAGAGTCTTGCTTTTAAATGTCCTCTGCATGATTTACTGAATGTACAACGTCTTCCATATATATCAGTTTGTGCAATGTAGTAGGAAGCATGAAAATTATTCTTTGCTTTACCTCAAGGAAAGAGGTCTTCTGATGTTTTGATATGAGAGTCTGATTGCTGTGTTTATGGAGAAGGTTCACAGCCTTCAGAGAAGGATTAGAGTTCAGCAACAATCATTTAATGTTTTTGTAATTACATTCATGTAATGCATGGGTGAACTTACTGAAGCATACTCAGTTAAAGATGTGCTAAATGCTAGTGAAATCTGAAGAGGAAGAAGCAAAACATTTAAAAGGGTAAGGCCTTAATTTGACACCCTGTGTTTAGGGATTTTTTTCCTTATGCAAGCATGGGATTCTATGGATGCAAGTGCCTACATGTGGTAGGAAACTTTGCATTTAATTCTCTAGAATTATCTGTAGTTGAGTATTCTTTCAACCTAATGTAACTTCACTGAATCCATTTTTTAAAAAAAACAGAACAGATATCAGCCATTTGGAAAGACAAAGTTAGTTACTATTAGGAAAAAAATCATATTATCCAAACATTGCTGTCTTAACTTCATTTTGGCATTTAGACAGCATTAAGAGATAATCATCTTTAAAAATATTTTATCGTAATGAAAGTCTTAAGCAGAACACATTAATGTAAACAAAGGAGAATATTATGTATTCCATTTCCCATTCCTAAATTTAAAATGTGCTGCTTAGCTGCAGTTAGAGTGAATGCTCTTTGTTGATGCTCTTGCCACGTGGAATCCCTGACAGTCATATAAGTGTGATGAGATTAATTAAAATCAAACAATAACAGTGAGGCCAGAAACAAATGGGGGAACCCACTGGCTGCCTCTTCCTTCCAGGACAGAAATTTGGGAAGATACCTTTTAAAAGGAACTTATTCTGGTGTGCTGCAAATATGGTAGGACTGGATGGAAAGGTTTTGTCTCTTGGCAGAAAGAGTCAATGGCCATCCCATAAAGATTATTCTACCTTGTGTGAAGTGACTAAAATGATTTTGCCAAATGAAGTTGTTGTAGCTTATGCTTTGCACTTTTAATTCATTTGTTGTTTTCTTGTGTGTTTTTTTTTTCCTTTGAAATCTCTAGGCATTTCAGTAGGACTATGGAGGAACTGGTTCATGATCTGGTCTCAGCACTGGAAGAAAGTTCAGAGCAAGCCAGAGGAGGTTTTGCTGACACTGGAGATCATTCCCGAAGCGTGTCCTGTCTTCTAAAGAGACAGGCAAGGAAAAGGAGGGGACGGAAAAGACGTTCATTTACCACCCATCACCCCTGGGAGACTGGCCACTGCCTGAGTGAAGGCTCCGATTCCAGTTTAGAGGAATCAAACAAAGACTACAGGGAGAATCATGCTACCAAGAAAGACCACAGTGATTCTGATGACCAGCTGCTGGTTGCTAAACGCAGGCCTTCCTCAAACTTAAATAACATTAGAGGCAAAAGACCTCTGTGGCACGAACCCGATTTGGCTGTGGACAGTTTGGGAAACAGAACTTTGCGCAGGAGGAGGAAGGTAAAACGCATGGCAATAGATCTGCCAGCAGAAGTCTCTAATGCACTGGCAATAACTCAGCAGCAGGATAACAGCAGAGATCAAGAAATGGACAATAACAATAAGTCATACCAGCACCAAGAGTTTTCCAAGAGCAAAGTGAAAAAAAGAAAAGTATCTGCAGCTCGACAAGGTCCAGAAATCCTGGATGAAGGAGTAGTTATAGAAAATGAAGAAGTGAATCAAGCAAATAAGGACAAAATGGAATATGAGGAGCAAAAAGGCTCAGATGAAAACATGAGTGACAGGTTATTCTTTCTTTTTCTTTTTCTTTTTACGGAAACTTTGGATAGTATTTGTTTGCTTTTATTACTGTTGCTTGCATTGGGAATCTTCAGATTTTTTGTTGATTCCTGAGTTAAAATTCTAGCATCAATAGTATCTGTTTTAACAAATTACTCTTAATTTTTACATCTACTATTTTTTGTGTATTAGTTGCTCAAGTTGAAGAATTCAGCGTAGGATAGTGATGTAGCAGAGGAATAAGCAAGAAAACAGTTTTGTGAAATAATATGTTCTAATTGTTTCAAGATTAAGAATGACAAAATACCCATACGAGTAACACAGGTTTTTCTGGATATTTCAACTGGTAACAGTTGTCAGATAAGAATGTAGTGTTTTTCCAATTTCTAGACATTGGTGCCTTGATTGTTATCTCTATTTGTCACAAAGGTTGTCAGTGTTTAGAGTCACCATTTAGACAGTATGTTCTGGTGTGTCATGGGCATAAAAAGTCTGCAGGTTGCCAAGGATATACATCATTTACGAAATGCAAAAACCAATTTACAGTTCAGAAACACCTGAGCTTACCATTAGAAAAATGGAGGAATGATGACCCTTTGGCAGTACACCTCATCCATCCATTCCAGACAGCAGTCATACTACAGTGGTAATTGTTTCCAAAGTACCATTTTGACAACACGGTAAGGTGTAAGTCATTTTTCCACCATACACAGGGGATGTTAACTGCAGGGCCTGGTAAGCCTGGTTTTGTTTATTCCACATGCCAGGTTCTGCAGAAGTGTCAGCAAGACAGACACATCTTGAAAGATATAATTTTGATCAGTTCCTTGACAGCAGTGGTGTCCCTGGTTTTTTTGTAGGCATTTTGTTTATAAAGTGTTAAGCCTTTTCTTTACTGGACAGGTAGAATCAAGAGTGGTTTTGACCAGAGCAGTCAGATGGGTTACTGTAATAACAGCAGCGTTGGAAAGTGACTAACTCCAGTGATAGTCAGAAAAGTTCTAAGTCTTTTTGTTATGTACTAGCTTTGTCTTCCACCTGTGATCAAGAAGCAGCTGGAAGAGCTGAATAAAGCCCAAGCCTTAAACATTTTTCTTTACATGTTAATTACTAGAGTATAACTCATCCTTCAGGGCAGCCAGTGTAACTTCAGACATCTCCCTTTGTCAGGTTAGGAATCTGTGCTGTCGGGAAGCCTTCAGAAAACTCTTTTCTTTGACAATACTTGGAGTCTGTTCCTCCAAATCTGGAAAGAAAGATGTTTAAAAATTTCCTTCAAACTAGAAACTATTCCTTAGTTTTTCATATCTCCATAGTCTTGTTGCATTTTTTATGTATAAAAGACTTTCTGTTATGCTACAAGGGTAACAGTTCAAATTGAAAGTTCTATAGCTAATTTTGGGTGGAGAGAAGAGTGATCAATAAGAACATTCTCTTCTAGACTCCCACAACTGAGCTAATCATGTCAGTCTGAATCTTCTTTCTCAAAAGAAACATTGTTGTTTTAAAAGTTGATCTTCCTCTTCAAAATGCTTGATGTTTTGTTACCCTAAATGCTGCTTTTGCTCAAGTCATACTCTGAATACTTGTCTATGGCCCCAGTAAATAGTCTTTAAAACCATTCTCATTTTCAGAGGGTTTTCTGCTTATGCACATGGTAGAGTGATGGTCTGTCATTCTACTGAATTGTTTTCAATAGTCAGCTGTACCAGAAAGCTTTGAAATCATTGAATTAGAAAACTTGCATTTCATAGTGTGGTTAGAAATCGTATCTATGTCTCTTAGGTGATCAGAATATTTTGTGTGTGCATAATTTTAACTCCTTTTAATCTAATTTTATTTAGATGCAATAGTGCCTTTATTAGAGATCGCTTAGCCAGAGGAATTTGAAAGAACCAGCAAACTCTTAAGAAAAGTAAATTCTGAAAGTGAAAGCAGAGATTTTAAAAGGGAAAATGGGATTGTATAAGATACAAAGAGCTAACAAAGCATCTTGGATAATACTTCCACTTGAGCAACACTTGCTGGATGAGGAAGAATAAAAAGTATACAAAGTTGCTTTTGTTTTATATGAAAGGTGTGCAGTAGTATTCAGTGCAATAGTAATTCTTAAAAAAAAGAACTAATTTTTTTAGAAGTTTATTTTTTAAAAACAAAACAAAGCTGATAATTTTTAATGGGAGTTAAATTGCTTGGCTCTAAAACCAGTCAGAGGTTCGCAGTGTATACATGACATTATTTGAAAATAATGTGTTTTTGAGGTGCACATTAAAAATGTTAAGTGACACTTCTTTTGCAGTCTTTTATCTCTGTATGTGAGTGTTCAAACACCAAACAGCAATAACCAGGTTTTAAGTACGTGATTCAGAAGTTGGAGAAGGATTCTTCAAACTCTTGAAATGTCAGCATCTAAATGATCCCAAAGATGCCTTCCTGGGAGGATTGTTTTAGGCACTGGAAATGAGACCTTAGTGATCAGAGCTTATCCATCCTTATCCTCAATGCACAGCTTTTGGTCAGTTTCAGCCAAATTCAGCTGTGTGTGCAGTTCTGGGTGCTGTTTAATTCCCACAAGCTTTGGCACTTGTTTGTGTTTGAGGTGACTAAAGAGAGGTGAAATCTCAATTGCCTGTTTTGGAAGAGAAGCAGCAGTGAAGCTCGGAGGCACCACCCGCTGAGGCCAGGGGGGAAAACAGGAGCTGGTCAGGTCCTGGGGGCAGCAAAAAGCTCCCATGTCTAGTATGAAACCAAGGCACCAGACAGCTTGTCAGTCATAGGAACTACGAATGGCAAGTATTTCTTCTTTGTTTCCATAAGTGTAGAAATAAGGATGTGAAAGGTTTTTGGATAGTTTAGCTCTTCCTTCCAAATTTTTGCTTTCCCACACTGTTTTATAGGACTAAAAGGAGTCTATGGGTTTTTCTTTTTTCATGGAAGTCTTGCTGGGAGCGGAATTCTCATTACAAAGCAAAGGAATTAGTAGTATGCACTGCAAAATTATATTAAAACTGCAAATATATTCCATCACAGCAGATTTCATGTACTTAGATATTAATATATTAATTCCAGAGGTTTTGAATTTATTCAGTGAATTGACTGCCATGTAGCAATTATCTCAACTGTAATCCCTGCCCAATGTGACTGTGGCCTGAGGACAGTGATGCTGTGGCTGCCGTGGAAGTGCCATGCCATGTGGCATGTCAGTGTTAGTTTGAATTTTTAAATTTTTTGAGAGTTTTTTTCAAAAATTTCAAGTGGTTATGTTTTCATGTGCTGGGTAGTCCTTTGGTGAGAATTATTTCACAATTAAAATATCTTATTTTAAAAAAGGAAGGAGACTGTTCTCAAAATTTGAAATTTTGGTAGGGAAAGTGGCTGAAATATCAGGGTTGAAAAAAGGATTTCCTGACTTTATTTTAAAACATGCAATTAAACAATAAATGCACAAGAAGAATCTATGAAGAAGGGGTGTTTTTTCCTTTGAAATGGATGATGTAAAATTGTGCACAATGAAATCTACAGACAGTAAAGCCGTCTGTGTTTTAATTAAAGTGAGGATGGGATGCTTGCTAAAAGGGAATTACTAGGACTTACAATATTAGAAAGTTCTGGGTCTCCCTCACGAAAGATAGTTCCATTCTCTTTGCATGCACATCACCTTTCTTCTGCTTGGGGCAATTGTGCAAGTGTTTCAGTCTGTTCTGATTATATTAGGTATATTATATTATGTATAAGATTTAGTGTAAGTGTTGCTTATGCACTAAGAATTTGGATAAGCGTAAGATGCAGGAAAGTTTAAGACAACTTAATCTTCAAACACATCTATTTCTATACATATCTACATATAGATACATAGATATGTTTTAAAAAAACTAATCACTGCTTTGTGTCACCTGCTGCCATATTGTGTTTCAAATCCTATTGGGATGCCTCCCAAAGGAAGATACTAAAAACATATATATGCTTATAATTAAATAAAAATTAGATTAATTTATATAATTAATATATTCATATGAATAATTTATATATTCATATATTAAAAACTTGATACTTGCACTTGTGAGAAATTAGAATTTAAAAGGAAATAATTTTCTCAAGTGTACTAGTTATTTGATAGAAAAATAAAAATAATTAATTATTAAAAAATAGAAATAATTGAAAACGGTTGATTTCAAGTATAGGACAGCATGCAAATTGTAATATGAATAAGTGTACAAATGTAAACAGACATAAAGGTCTTGTGAGTGGCTTGTACGGGCACATCAAGAGTAGCCATAGTATTTAAGAAATGTACTTAAATTTGTGTGCTGAACTGAAGTGTTTGGTGTTTTTTTCAAATTGTTCTACATCTCAAAGTAAGTAAAATGTGATAAAATTTGGTTGAGAATATTCCTTCCTTAACACAGCTATTCTCTTGATTAAAAGTGAAATAAAGGGTTTACAGAAAAGTCCCTTCATGTGAAAGTGCAATCTGTGTTATTAAAAGACCAGTTTGATTTACTGTTTAGAGACACATGGATTATTGTGTGTAACAATGTGCATACAGCAAAGAACTAAATACCCACTCACAGCTTTGAATTTAGAGAGGTGTCTGCATGTTGTATACACACATTATCATTTTAAGGCCGTGCTGGAAGTCCTAAAAAAGTAAATTGTACCTTGGTTTTTCATTGTTGTTGATGTTATGATCATGGAGCATGCTTATTTTCTTCAGGGTGACCTTTATTTTGATTTAATTGGCTACCTTTGGTATAAACATTTTTTGTTCTCTCTGAGTAGTATGTCATGAAACCTTAAGCAGTATCTTTTCCAGAATATTTGCAAATGATGTTCAGAAAGGAAATTCGATTTTCAGGCTCTTATGTTTCATGTGCTGAAGGAAGGCTTAGGCTGCTTTTGATTGAGACTTTTCCTATTTTATTGAGCAGTGGTGTTCCAGGATCAAGCTGAATTGCACAGCATAAGAAGGGAGCAGTGAGCATTTGATGGAAGCAGATAATAAAATGCATCAATTGTGTCAGCACCTCGTTGCAGTCACATCTGGCTTACTGTCAGGGTACCATTAGATTCCTATGGTTTTATGGTGCCAAAAATAATATGCTTTGTAGTTAATGGAACTGGGTTATTTGCAGTTTGATTAAAAAAAATCATCCTATTTTCTCTCCGATCTCCGTTGGGCTTAAGATCAATCTGAGCACAGCCTTGTCTCCTTAAAATTTTACGACTGAAAGATCAATTGTTCTTTTGATCTGTTTCTTTCTTTCTCTTATTACAGTGAATCCAGCAGTCTGAGCAGCAGTGATGCTGGTTTGTTTACCAATGATGAGGGAAGACAAGGTATTGAAACAATCTTTCCCTTCTCCACCCCTCAAACCACATCAGTTGAAATTCTGTAAGCGTTACAAGTTATTTCACAGGTTAATTATTGTATTTCAGTTCCTATTACTGTTTTACTGAGTGGAAGTAAAGCTTTCTTTCTGTTGGGTTTTTTTTTTTTTTTTGTATTGTTATCAGAGGGTGTCTTGAATACATGACTTAGTCAAAGCTGTATTGAGAAACAGTCTCTGTAATATGACAAAGTTACTTAAAACTTGAGCATCTCCTAAATATCATCTATATTAATTGCTCAGTTCCTCCAATTTTCTGACAAGACTGATTGCAGTATTGCTTCTCATGCTATTCTTGAGGTGGCTGTTTTCTTTCTTTTCCTCCAAACTGATAGGGCAGGATTTTATAGTTCTTTTTCATTCACTAGTTTGTTTGAAAAGTAATTTCAAACAAGCTACTTTTTCTGCAGTCTGAGTCTGAGATTAGAGCTGTTTAACATCTCCCTTCTGAAAAAACTTTCTTTAATCTGAAATGCAGTGAAGACTGCAACTTTTCCTTTAGTATGCATAATGTTCTCACATGTTTTTCTGTGATAAAACTATTGAGGATGGAAGTAAAAGGTTGGTGTTTCTATCTGCTTTGGTCTTCATTGCAGCACATTTAGCTATATTATGCTATGATGGCATAGGAACTCGCCCTCTTTGACAAGATACAGAAATGAGACAAAAATAGTCTCTGAAGTATTTAAGACTTGCTTTTCTGTTGGAAATTTTAAGTTAATGGTAAGGGTATTTTCTTACACGGTTTGCCAAAGACTACTTTACTTGAATGTGTGCAAGAAAACAAATCCTGACCCATTCCACAAAAGGAAGTTAAAGGAAGGTTTGGGTTTTTTTTCTTTTTTTTAATTTCTAATTCTATCTAGTTTTGTGGGGGTCGGGGTTATCGTCAGTAGGGAGAGGATTTTTCCTACTTATAACAGAAGTGTTACCTTCCTTGTTCACTGGTAACTTGTGCTGCACAAACTGTATCTCCCAGCCTGAGTTTTCAGTTGTGCTAACTCATGGTTTTTTGAGAGTTTAGGTTCTCTTTAAAAATTTAGATTGATTTACATTCGGTGCTACAATCCATTAAGTCTTTAAGTATAAAGTGAGTCAAAAAGATTTGCTTTTACTTCCCTATTTGAATTTCTCTTCTGACTTGGAATTTTTAAAGCATTTGTTCTCTACATTTATATTTAAGGTGACCTATCACGCTTCCTAACTGTATGTGTTTTTCCAGTACCCTTCTGATATATTTCTATCAATATTTCTATTCTTAAATCCTGAACCATATTATTTAAGCCTTTGAGTATTATGACTGAAAACATCTGAGTTGCTTTCTGGTCTTACAGATTTTGTGGGAAGAGAAGACAGGAGGGATCAGTGACTGATTGTATTTGTTCAGTGGTGTGGTGTCACCTTTTTTTATGTTGGTTCTTTAGAGTAAAGTTGTAGTTCTTAGTTTTGTCTGATATTTGAATCTTGTTTCAGTTTTCAATTTTCAAGCAGCAAGCATTAGACCTGAAATAGTATTCTGAAACACAAATAAAACCAACAATAATTAAACCTGAAAAGGATATTGTCATGATAAAACATTATTTTTTCAATCTCTCCTTTGAACTAATAATTTTGTGGGTATGATCAAAAGACTCTTAGCTTCACACTGGACCTCAGATGCTTATAAATCTGTATTATAGCTTTCATTTTGTGAGACTTTTCCATGAAAGTACTATCAGAGATCCTACTTCAAAACCAAAATTGTTGATTTTCTAATAATGCTTATTCCTCCCCTCTGGTAAATATTAGTAATTTGTACTCTCCTTAGGTTATTTTATCTCTATGAGTTAATTTGTAGCTGAACTGAGACAAATACAAAATTGACTAGAATGAAGGAAGGAGAAAGTCAGTCTGATAGAAGCAAAGGAAAAGCCAAGATGTGATAAACAGAGCTGGAAGAGGACAGGATGAAAATATATTAAGGGAGGAAATTGCTGGTTTTGTTTTGTTGTTTTAAAGCTAGACTCTAATTCCTGTTTTACCAGTGTTCCTCCTTCAGGATATCTATCTATATCTTTATCATCTATATATATGTATCTGTATCTATGTTCAGAGCATCAGAGTGTTGATCTCATTTGTAGTTCAAATTTTCTGCACTTCTGACTTCAGATTTCTGCTAAGTCAAGTGGAGAACCAGAGATTGATTAATGTTGCCTGGTGAAATACTTGGTTTAAATGATGTGCCTGCCATCACTTAGAAGTTTGGGTAGCAGAGGATGAGAGGTTCCTGTTCTGGGCAACATTTGTTCATTTTGTGTTTCTGAGATCAAGAGCCACATCTCATTTATTGAAGACAAATAGTATTTATGAAACTTTAATTGATTCCCAAAGCATAGTCATCCTTTGAGACACACATTCTAGACAGAAAAGTGACTAAAGCAGCAATTTCTTGGGGCATTTGGCCAGTTAATGAAATAGTTGAGTATTTAGTTATGAACTTTCAAGTGCCTGGTCTTGTGACCTTTAATATTTTTTGAATTTTTTCAGAAAGGATATGGAAATAAATTCTGTTACAGTACCTACTCTTCTGTGGACAGAATCTCAGAAGAGTTTCAATTTTTATAATTTGATTAAAGAAAACCAGGTGTAGCTTTAATTGGGATAGTTTGAGATATGTTTTAATTCTCATCAATTGCAATGATTAGAGAAAATTGTTGAGACTTGAAAATCCTCTGTTCAACTTCTAATATGTTCCATACCATGTAACATTTTTTTAAAACTTCTGTACTCTTTTCCTTTCCCTGTTCCAGTCTTAGAGCTTTGTTTGCTTTGTTTTGTTCCCATGAAGTCCTCATCTGAGTCCAGCCTTGTTTGCCCTTCTTTTCCAAGTTACCCAAGTGCTTACATTAGGTCATGTGAGAGCACACAAGCAGCTCTCTTGCTGTCCTCTGTCCCACCATGGTGATTCCTTCTGGCAGAAGTAATTGATGCTTGATTTTGGCAGACCCAGTGTGGCAAATATTTTTATTCTGTGAAACATTGCAAACCCTGAAGAGATAGTCAGCAAAAGCTTAAAGATCATGGAAAATGTTTAGTGACAGTACAGTCACGGAAGAAGGTATTGCTGAACTACTGACAAACCTCAAGTGACCTTTGTGGGTTGTATTTTCTTCAGAGGTTTTCAAATTGGGCAGTTTAGGGGTAAGATTTAATAGTTAGGAAAAAACCCAAAATACTGTGATTCTATCAAGCTCTTATGTATGGAGGTAGGAGAGACTGCCAACAAAGTAATTGAAAGACCTGAACAGCAGCTGAAGCTTATGTATATGAGAAATCCTCATGACTCCCCTTTTTCTTCCCCTTTTTTTTTCTTTTGTTCCAAGTGGTATTTTCTTGGCTGTTTTGCAGTTATTAAAAACTTTATTGATAAGCAGTGTTATGCCTGGTGTAAGAAAATTTTACAAGAATTTTGAACCAAAGTGTCTAGTTTTGCATTGCAGCATAAAATAACAGCTCTGTGATAGACCCAACTAGTAGGATTTCCTGCAGTTTGAAGGCACTTCACAGGTCAAAGGCTCTTTACAAGTTAAGCTTTCAACACAATGTTAACAAAACTATTTTACTCAGACACTAGTGGATGATACCCTGCCTTGGGGGAAGAAATAGTTAAATTGCAAGGATGTTTTTTAATGAGCTTTATAGCTTGGGTATAGCAAATAAAACATACTATGTGTTCCTGGTTCATCTATACTTGTACACGTGGGGAAATTCAAAGTTGACTTAAGACTTAAATCATGGCATGCAGCACTTGAAATGTCCTTTAAGATCTAAGCAAGTAGGAAGGAATATTATGTTAATAAAGTGTTAAACAGTTAAAATTGGAGAAGGTCAGGGAATGTCAGTTCCACTGTGGATGTGGCTGAGTGTTTAAAGATAGCTGTTCATTATTTTACGATTAAACATATATTCATTACTGTGCCCTTTATGAAGATGACCCAGTACTGATTCAGTAGAAGAATTCTAGTGAGGAACTAATTTGGACCTTGCACAGCATGTCAGTAGCTGCAGGTGACAGGGTGTGTTTCTCCATAAAGAAGAGAAATGGAGTGTGCAATGCAAAGTGAAATCACACCAGGTTTGAACTGTTGTGGCAAATAAGTTTATAATCTTTGCAAATGAAAAAGAAATAATATGAAGTTGTTGCATATGACCTAAGGAGTTGAAATCCTAAATATTTACATACTATATCTTTTATATGTGTATCTTTTGTCAAGTTAGCTGTAAAGCACAAACAGCAAGATGCAGTGTTCTTCTGTGAATGGGTAACTTCAGCTTCTGCTTTCCTGGAACTCCTGGATGTGTTACACTGAATCCTGATATCTCCAAATTATTATTACAACTGTTAGCAGTGGGAGATTTTTTACCTAGAAAGAAGTAGACTGGTCCTGGAAATGAGACTGAATCCTGGGGTATTCACAGACCCTGTGCTCTTGCTCTCCCTGTGCAGGTTGGTGGATAACAGAGCAGCACAGTATCACGTGGTGTTTGTAGGACAGTGATGCCAAACTTTTCACAGTAACCTCTCCAAGTATGCTGTGGTTGTTATAGGCAAAGCACACCTACTGGCTGCTGTTGAGCCTGATCTGGCCATTTTGTAATAAAACAGGAAGAGGGGCAAAACTCTCTCTTAGTGCAGTGTAAAGTTTGTTGTAAAACTGTACTGCTTTAGCTAAAGTAAGATTCAGGTGAAATTTTTCTGAACATGAAACTGATGGTGGTGCAGAAGGTGTCTGTGTCCATAGAGAAACCACCAGAAGCTCACATAAATAATTTTCTAAACTTCTTAAAAAAGGCAAGGAATTTAACATGGAGCAGTAGTTAGATATGTAGACATAATAGTATAGAGTGAAATTTAGGGAAACAGTAATTGGAGGGAGGGGTTGGCCTAAAAATAACTAAAAATAAAAAATTAAGCCAGAAACTGGCCTGTAAATTTTAGGATTGAAGATGACATTCCTGAGCCTTAAATTGACACTATTGTACTGATCAGTGCAGTTATAATTCAATGTAAATTACTTTGAAGTAATTCCATGAAGCATTAACCTTACACATAAACAAGTTTGATGTATTTTAAAAATGTATTTAGGAGGATGCATGGGCTCTATTTTTGGAGATCTGGAGGTTTGTCTACCTCTCCTGTACCTTGGAAAAATATCATAATTTGCTGTAGTCCTGTGCTGAATCAGCATCCTAGGAGGAAAGGACAGGGTAGTGAATCTTTGAAAGTCAAAAATGTGGCTTTGAGCTTTAGTATTCCTAAGATCACTTTTCCTATGAATACTGTGCTGCCTTTTGAGAGCTGCAAATTAAGTAGGATAAAATCCAAGTGCTTGGTTACCAAACACTTGAGTGGGGAGGCTTCTGTGTTTTATTGCCTATATGTATGAGGTAGGGAATGAATTAAATGCAGTGGTCTTCCCTGGCTCTGAAAGTGGCATCCCTTCAGGGTGGAGCAACTGGTAAGCAAAATGCCTGTGAGTGCTCTCACCTGGATCAGAATATTAGTAATAGGCTTAGGCTTGCCTCAAGGTGATAATATGATTTAATATATTCAGGGGATTCAGAGTTGTTTAATTTCACAGACAAGGAAGCTAAAAACCAAGCATATCTGGATCCTGCTGTCATGTGGAAAAAAGACTAAGAGGTTCAGATCTGAAGTCTGCCTTTGGCTGTAAGCAACATAAGTGCTTAGGGAAGTGTATAATAGCATAAAAATTAGGGTATCTTAACAGATAATTGCTTAACATACTAATATTCTTGTTCCACAAAAAGGAAGAGTAATCTTGTATTTTTTTTTTTCCACAAAGAATTGCTATTGGGTATATAGCAAAGATAACAGTTTCCTTCCATAGCTTTTTTCTTTGCCTTATTGCACATTCCACCAGCCCAATCTTAAACTGGAGCTTTCTTCCAAGGCTGCACTGCCTGCCTCTTACAGCTTCTGTCCCTGAATTCATCATGGAACCCCGTTTCAGAATTCTGTGCTTACCCCCATGGATGAATTATGTGTAAGAAGACTACTTTTGAGCTCCTGATAGTATTTCTTGTTAGTGAGGGTGTCTGGAGCTCTCATGACGAAATATAGAGACAAAGCTTAACAAACATAAAATTTTGGAAAGTGTTTCCAAACATAAAAGTTTGGAAAATCAAAAGAAGGGATTTCAAGCTTACCTGGGAACCGCAGACCAATCTAATTAAAAGGTGTGATTCTCCTTCCACCACCACCAGTGTCCCTATTAAGTATTCTTAGAGTTCCTCCAAAAAGCCCATGCCTGGCTGTAACAAAGGGAGGATAGAATTAATGGTGAATGCCTTTGTGAAATGTCATAGCTGTAAATGAGGGTTAGAGTGGATAGAGAGAACAGGCTGAATGTTTCAGGAATGCAAAGAAATTTAAATCTTATTTTGACCTATGTATTTCTTTTCACCTTTGTTTTCCCCTTTCTCCATCTAAATGTTCCTGTTCTTTAGCCTCTGCTAATTTTGCTTTTAGTAGTGATCATTAAAAGTGTAAGGATCCCATTTCAGCTGCAAGTGACCAGTGAAGGGCTTTAATTATTCTATATTTTCTAGAAGTACTTGTCCTGATTGACTGTTTACAGACATTTTCACTAGTGCTTGATCTCAAATATTCTTTACATTGCAACAGTTTATGTGGAGAAAGTGTGTTGGATTTTATTTTTCATGAAATTTTGGCTTTGGTTTTTTATAATTAGTGTTTCCCCACTATGGCATTGAGTGACAATGAAATTTTGCACGAATGCTTTTTCCTTCTTGAAATCTGTGTCTCAAATCTTATGTTTGTATCTTGCTTAATTTATTTCCAAATAAAAATGGAAATGTCAAATAATTTATGTGCAGAAATAATGAAACATGGTTTGGATAGTTTGTAGTAGAATAAAATGTACAGCACGTACTTAATCTAAATTTTGGGTTGAGAAAAGGAAATTTCCCATGTCTTTTGAAGATATTTTCTGTTCTTCTGAAACTAGATGGTGTGTATGAAAGAATATGTTTTAAAACAAACATAAAAATTTCTTTTTAGTTGCCAGTGTGTTTATGAGCTAATTTTAAGATCAGATTTTCTGTCTTGTATTTTCAGTCTTTTCTTATTTCTTAATTTAAATCTAAGTATTTAAATTCTACATAGATGAATATTGTCAGTAAAAATGACCAACTTTGTGTTATAATGCAGTATAATCCTCAATCATGTGATACTGTCAGTTTTCATTTAAAATCAACTTTTTCAAAACTTATTTCTAAATGAACTTAATCAGATTAACTTCATTTACTCACATCTGTTCATGATTGTTTTCCCCTTTTACTAGCCATACAAATCATGAAATTAAGCTAATTATATACCATTATCAGCTGCAAAGAACCAGTTTCAGTTTTATACCTTTTAATTCCCTGCAGGAGATTAAGGCTTGTTTTTTTGTTAATATGTAAAGTGCAGTAACTTAAATGGATTTCCCCACAGTTATTGCCAAAAGGATTAACTAGTTTATTATTGTTTTCACTATTGTAAATTGGTTTTAAAACATTACATTTTATGATGTTTCATTGACGGCAATGCTTGTCATGCTATTGAGAAACATTTTCCAAATAAAACTGCTATATAGGAGTAATTGTTACACAGCTATAAAACAAAAGAAATAATAA
The DNA here is from genome assembly GCA_024734555.1 of Trochalopteron elliotii. Lineage (NCBI taxonomy): Eukaryota > Metazoa > Chordata > Aves > Passeriformes > Leiothrichidae > Trochalopteron > Trochalopteron elliotii. The sequence goes on from JANPWX010000243.1 coordinate 1,063,135, forward strand.
TTCTCTCAGAGTATTTGTTGATGGTAACATCTGATTTTTATCTTCTCTGCTCCTCCCTCTCTTTTGGGGGATTTGGGCACCCTGCCCTCACACAGGTGATGATGAGCAGAGTGATTGGTTTCATGAAAACGAGTCAGGTGGAGCATGTGGAATTACCGGGGTCATTCCATGGTGGGAACAAGAGGACTCCACAGAACTGGAGAGAGAATTGCCTGACCCAGTCTTTGAAAGTATCTTAACTGGGACTTTCCCTCTTATGTCCCGCTCAGGGAGGAGAGGTAAGTAGCAATCAAGGAAATGCAAGCTGTAGAATCACTTGGGTACAGTAGAAAGAGAGCTGTGGATTACATGAAATATGTAAGATATGGACAAGATCTTGGACTTACCCTTTGTTTCCTTGAACTGTTTAATTTTTAAGATATCGTTAGAGAGGAATAACTCAAAGTCAATTATTAGAAAAGTCAGAAAGTGGAAAACAGCTCATTTTGGTGGCCTGCTCTTCTATTTGTCTCAATGTTTGCATTGAGAATTTTTCAACGTTCTTTAAAAATGAACCTTGATATTCCATTTTGTTTGTGGCTTCTGCTGTAATGTACAGAATTCTGTAGAAGTTCATTAATTTAAAGGCTGGAACACTTAATGTAATGATCTGCTCTGCTTTATGGTCAGGCCACGTTGTTTGTATGTAAGAGGAAAGGATTCCTTTAGAGCATGGATTGAAATTTTAACTTAGCAAGTACTCTTTTTATTTCTAAAATACTTTCAACTACTGTGGATCCAGTGTAACCAGTGGTAAGCTCTACCAATGTTGGATTGCATTTGCAGCTAGGAACCCACTCATGTCCAAAGATTGAAGTTGTCACGCCTCAGCTTGCTGCCAAGGAATTTTGTTGTACCTTCCTCTGCCACAAGGCTCTCCTTTCCCATTCAAATACAAATCTTCTGTGTGGGCAGTTGTGAAATCACTTTTAAACTATTCTGCATGCTGAATGTATTGAATCTTTTCATGAGGCTTATTCTCTAGATGCTTGGAATTGCTTTGAAGGGCTTGGTCTCTGCAGATTAGCCAGATTCAACGTTTCCTAGTGATAAGGAGGTTGTAAGTGATGCAAAAATCACTTCCATACTGTAGCTCAGTATGTTCTGTTTGTGCTGCCAACTGTGCTTAGATCCTGGATGGCAGTAAGAATAGCTGCAGAAATGTAATTTTTCATGACAAATTATTCTTTCTCCCGCTTTTCCCATTCTGTGCTCTGTGTTTCCACCAGTACAATGTTTGCCAATAAGATGGTTTTGTTAAACAGAGTTCATATTAATTGACTGCTATGTAATGGTGAATTTTATTGGTTCTGCGGTAGGGAAAATATTCTTAAATCAATTTGTACTTTTTTGTAGGTTTCCAGAGTAGATGTAGTCATCTTCATGGAATGCCAGCAAGAAACATAAAAAAGGCTTCAGGAAACCAGAATGCACTGGTAGGTGTTTTCATTTTTGTAAGCTCATTTGCACTGTTCTGAGAGATTTTTAAAAAAACATATTTCTCTCTTGCTTGTTCCCTGATATTGTAGATGGGTAAGGGAACTGTAAGACTTAGTGCCACTGAGTGTGGCACTGGCTGAGTGTGTGTTTGCTCTTTTTAAATACTTTGACTCATCCATCTGCAAAAGAGTGAGCCTGATAGTGTTTCTCAGTACTTGTTTTGAAGTGATGGAAGGAAAAGGTTTCCAGTGCAGGTGTGTGTGTATAAGTTACCATTTTCAGTGTATATTTTATGTCTATATGAAAACATGTTTCACTTGTACAATGAAAATCAAACCAATTTATTTTCTGATAATAAAAGAATTTCAGGATGCATTGTGGTACGTTTTGAGTCATCTTTTATCCCAAAAATCTGCTTTGAAAAATACTTCCTTGTTCTCTTCTGTTTGGTTTACACCTGTGTGGTCAGGTGAAAAGGGTATATACAAAAAAAGCAAAGCAGGTTATCCATGCACCTGCCATAGACATCATGGACTGAGCCTGTTCTAAGGCTGGAACTACAAATGGAATGTTTGGAGTTTTTTAGTACCTACAGCCTTAGGAGCAATGTTTATAAGTGGAGGAAAAAATTCACCCATCTTTGCATCTCTGTGCAATCCAATACTTGGATTTTCCCACAGTTTTTGTCTAAAGTAAGTTTCTATATAATTTGGGGAGGATTTTTTCTTTGGACAGGGGCATGATGAGAAGAGAAATTTGACTGTTTTAATTTAAATGCTAAAATGTATTAATTATAGCTCAGTCTATTCCTTTCTCATAAGAAAAATGTTTGGAAGAGGAAGAGATTGTGGGAGATGCTTTATCAGGTGTTATGAACATAGGCCAGGACAGTAAATACTACAACATGGATATTCTTTATTATTTGACTACATTAAATGTTTTCAAATTTAAGTTGCCTGAACAACGTCAGTTGCTTCTGAAAAATGTAAGAGTTATTGTATGTGGAGAGAATAGAAAGGAACTGCTAGAAATTTAACTGGTTTTGAAGAGGCAAGGTTTTTGTAATTGAAGTTCCTGTCCAATAATTGCCATTTGGAGCTGAATAAGGTGCTTTAAAACCTTGGCCTGTGATCTCTGCGTTTGTGGTCATGAATTAGATGAATGCTGTCTAGTTCTTGGTTTCCTATCTACCTATTTTTATTTTTGGTTCAGTGCTTGCTTGAGCATATCTGGGATTTGTAGCCCATTTTCTAGGCTTATTGCAATTTCACTCTGGTATTTTATAGGAGCTATTATAACTGATAGGTTAGCTTCATGGTGCTGATGATACATGGCTTAACTACCCTAAAACCTGCCTTTTTCTCTAAATTGTAAAAAGGTGATTAAATTTCAATTGATGAAGATATACTGTGAATGTATATATATAATAAAAAATCCTAATGTTTATTTTCTGCTACGCTTTCTGGATTGTCCTTAGGAGCCCATTTTGTCTTCCAGTCATGATATCACATATATAATGATGGTATTGTAGTTACCTCTATAACAAAAATCCAGGCCAATCTACTAAAGACTGATAATTCAGCTACCTCCAGTTATTAAATACATCATTTTGCATGATGTTGTGAAAGACAGTTGGCATGTGAGTGTAACTTCAGAGTGGCTGTGTTAAGGCAGTAGTCACAAACAGAAGAGATGTGCTGTTAGCTCTGCAGATGCAGTTTTCTGACCTCCTTAATGACTATTTATGTTTGTGGGCACATCTGCTGCATCTGTCTTTGCAAACATGGCTGTATAAACCAGAGCTCATGTGCTTCCTTTTGTCAGTGATTGCTTCTTAAAGAAAATCTTCTTTAGATACTTCAATCCAATGACAAAAAGAAGTCATTTAATACCTGTGACATCTGATAACACAGAACAAGAAGTAATTACTGCTATTATTAGATGGTAACAGTGAAGAAGAGCAAAAATGCTTTTAGAAAGATTAATATCCTGGGAAAAGAACACTGCAGGCTCAAGTTATTGAACAGAATCATGGTGTGAATGAATTCTTTTTTAACAGCAAGGAGTCTGATGTCTGTATCACTGCTTTTACATAGACCAGAAAGTGAGACAACATTAATAAAAAAAAGAGACACTACCTAAAAGCCACACATTGTATTATGTGTTCAGTCTAAGGATATGTCATTTGTATCTAAGGAATGAGAGCATACAGTTGGCCTTTTGGATACAGTCAAGGCTGAAGCTTTTTTGAAAAGCTTACTTGAAGGTTCACAATTATAGCAGTCAGCAAAGCCTGGGTGAGATCACAGGTTTGGGGAAGGCAGAATGAAGAACTATGATCATGCCTTGATATACCCTCATCCTCTGTCAGAAAGTGTTTAATGCCCAACTGTTTGGGTGTTTTCTTGTAAGAGGAATAACAGACTAAGAGTGACTGTTGCTTGCTGTGGACCAAGGAAGCTGCCTGCTCATGTCATGTTCACAGCACCGTGGGAGCTGAAGATCAGAGGAAGAATGCTGCTCCTTATGGACCACGTAGTAAATTCAATTTGAGGTAGCCACAACTGGCACGTAGATTCTCTCCAGAAGCTCTTGCTGTGTTTCATGGATGAGTTGCTTAATTTGAGCAAACTCATGTGTCTTTCTTTTATCAGGTGTACTGCCTTTGAGTCAAAACACTTTTTTAATAATCACAGAACACTGGACAAGAAAGAGCAAAGTAAAAAACCTAGCGTCCACATATTTGAAAATCCTTACCTGACCCAATGTGCAGGTTGAGCGAGTTATCATACAGCAGATGACAACTGAAAAGGCTGAGCAAGAAAATGGAAAAAAAAAAATTCAATACAACTGGCTTGTAGGCTTTCAGTTGTCCAGTTCATTTAAGATAGGCATGGTTTTAATGGAATCTGTAATTAAGTAGTTTGTCACATATATATTTTGGGCTGCAACTATAATGGTGGCTTTTCATGTCTTCATTGCTGAATTTTGTGACAGCATCAACTGTAACTATATTTGAAAAGAAATAGAAAAGCATGTGGTTTCTCTTAACACCATGCCAAGTTGATAGTAGCAGCTTTGTAGTTAAAATGAGGAAAATTATACATTTGCTTTCATATTTAATGTACTTTTTTAATAAGGTGTATACTGCATGAAATCTTACTGTGGTTGAGTTGAGTTGGTTGAATTCTGAAGTTACGTATGACCTGATCAAGTAGTCCCAAGCCTCACATTGCTTTATGTTAGACAAAGGCAAAAGTCCTACAATTTAGAAGTAGTGTTCTATGAATGACACACTGATTTCTTAGAAGGAATGCTTTTTTCTTCTGGTCTTTATGTGTGTTTATATACTTGGCACTTATCTAGTGTCATATTGTTTATATTCATGTCACTTTTCTAGTACTGTGTCTGTGCTCTTTCTAGCAAATTGCAGGTGAAACTTGTATTTATCATAGAATAGAATCTGGAATCTTAACATTTTAGATGTGTTAGGGCAGTAAAGGTTTATTTCTATGATGTAGAATACTAAATTACCTCTTTAACTAAAATGATTAAGGTTGTCATTTTTTTCTCAGATGGATTCCTGGGGAGAGCATAAAACCCTTATTAAAGAAAATAAGAGTTAATTATAGCTAGTGAAAACATAACATGACTGTTTTCTCATTTTCTTCAAAATGTTTTACAAAACATAGTAATTGACTGAAAATTTTGACTTTCATTCATAACTCCTCCCTACAAATAAGTGTAAATAGTTTTAATAAGTTCTAAAAATGAGTGCTGCTGTTTTAGCTATTCCTTGTGTGGTTCTAGGCCCTGTTTCTTCTCTGGGATGGAGAGAAACATTGCAGAGTTTTGTTTGAGAACTCTTCTGTGTCATCTCTTCCTGGGGTGGAAGCTGGTGATTCCACTGAGTTAAAGTGCAAAACACGTGACCAATAAAAAGGATGCTTTCTTTTGACTCTTGACAGTTTTTCCATCCATCACCTTTGTGTCATGGGGTTTGGTTTAATTAAATTAAAGACAGCTTATATTAAGTCTTGCACTCCTAGATTGGTTTATTTTTTTTGCACAGCTGTACTACTGAGCTTGACTTTACACAATTGTAATTATTCAAAATGTGCTTAAAGGATGAAAGCTACATTTCCAGGACCTGTTATCGGAAAGTGATGGGTATTTCTGTCAAATGTTGTGACTTTTTTTCAAAAGTTAAACAAAGCTTTTCTCAAAAAAATTGTCAGCAGATTCAAGTCTGTTGCCATTAGGAGAAAAGTTGCATTGAGCACTTGTGGTCTTTTAAACAGCTTTCAAAATGTAAAATCAATTCGAACATTTCTGCTTCTAAGTTCTTTTGAACTGAAGAAACAGCCAGGTGTTTTCAGGAGCTTTTTTCTTGTCAAAATATTTTGGAAATAAAGTGGAATGTTACTGGCTAAGAAACCTTGCTATAGATTCAAGGAGTATTTCCTTTAAGAATAATTTGGGCACTATTTTTACAATGTTGGTCAGAAGCCTCTTTGTCGATACTCTGCAACTTTTGGAAGAACACTGCTTCCCAAGTTAAAGTGTATTTGGTGGTGTGGAGAATTTGTTTATGTTGGATGAATGGTATACAGTCAGATAAAACAATACAGTATCCATGAGGTGCATGGAAGAATTTGTCTGTGGTGTATTAATTATTTTCTCCAGTTAATGATTTTCTGTCATTTGGAGTGATAGTCTCTATGTCAAATTCTGTGGAAATGTGATGGTATTAGATTATAACAGAACTAAACTTCTGTTGGATTTCACACTTCAATTCATCCAAAATATTACCCTCTCTGAGGGTAACATTTTGAAACCTTATGCTGCTGAAACTGCAAATGAATTCACCTTTAAACGAGTAGGAGGGTAGGGGTTTTTTTGGTTTTGTAATGGTTTTATTAAGATTTCCTGTCATCAAAAATGCTCAGCTACTGAAAGCATTTTTCACTATGCTTTTCCTTATTTTTTTTTTGTTTGTAATTGCCTTAAATGGATACCTACGTATGCAAGATGTAGTGAATGTCATGCTCTTTTGATCCTTTCTTTACCTCAATACCTTAGTTTTACAACATAGAGGGATAAAACTTCCTTAAGGAGTGGGTGGTTTCCTGCACACCTATGTGCTTCCTGCAGATGTTTTTTACAGGCAGAAAAATTCAAGTTGTTAGGAGAGATGCAGTTGTGATGTCAGTGTGTGCCCCACTTTTGATTCTTCCAGTGTTCAGTAACTATTTGCAAAAATGCTAATTTTCCTGAGGAATGAGTCAAGTGGCACACTTCAAGACTTCAAAACTTAGTCATGTTGAAATAGCTTTATTTTATGAGAAAACAAGTTTCACATCTAGCAGAAGGTGTGCCTTCCCATGGCAGGGGGATTGGACTAGATGATCTTTAAGGTCCCTTACAACCCAAACCCATGAACTGTGGCAGTGCATGTTTTAGGTTTTTGAATTTGTATTTGTATTTTATTTGTCTGTACTTGGTATGTCCCTTTACCCTCCATTGCCTGAACACACCTGGTTTCCCCCTGCTGTAAGCCCACCCCCTTCCCTTCCCCTGCCCAGGGGGTCAGTGTTCCCCGCCCAGGGGGCGACCTGGAAAAGGGGACGCACAGGGCCAGTCCCTCTCTCTCTCCATGCTCTCTCCATGCTGAGACACAGTCCCTGGCACAGCCTCTTCCACATGGACTGCACTGGAATAAACATCTTTGCTAACCAAGAGAGAGCACGCTTCTTTCCTCCAAGCCTGAACCCACTCACAGCCCGCCAGCTAAGCTGAGGAACCCACAAATTGTTTCTGTGATCTGGGGAATTGCTGCTTGCTGGTAGCAGCCCCCCACGAGAGAAACCACAACAATGAACCAAGGGGGGGAAAAAAGCTTCAGTCAAATTTCAAAGCCTCATTATAAATGATGTAGGTTTCAAAATGAAATATAAATCTTGTAGATGATGTTGAGGTATCTGTGATGTTTAACTTCATGTATTTATACATTTTTGTAGGAACTACTCACTGTTCTTACACCTTTTAATTCTCACTATGTATTCCACATAGCAAGGGCTTTTTTTCCCCAAATTAATTTTCCAGTGCATTTTTGCTAAAGCTTTCACTTACAGCAGTGCAAGCCTAATGTAATTTCCATCTGCCATGGGAAGCACCTGATGGAGGACTAAAGCTGCTTAGTGACTTTCATAATAGCTTAGCATACTTCCTCATTGAAAGGATCCTAATTACTCCTGTATCATTTTTCATGGTAGGTCAGTTCTCAAAGTGGTTCTCATCGCTAATTGCACCAGCAGTGTATCCATAGGTAAGGCACAGTTTGTATTTTGATTGTTCTAGGCAGAGCACTGCAATTAATAGGTCAGGTTTGTCAGGGTTGATGTCATTGTTATGTAGGGTTGTGATTTCTACCTATCACTTACGGGATTTATGGTTAAATGAAGTCTGCCTCACAAACTGTTTGCTTCAAGTGACAGTGATTTTTGTCTCACTTGAAATTGTCTAATGAAAATCTTCAGTTATCGTGGTGTCATCAAATCAGTAAAGAGGCGCAAATAATACCACAGCATTTGTCTCACTTGAAGCTGCAGTTCATTAGCCAGAAAAGAGTTATTGGTGAAGGTGGATCCACATGTGTTTTTTATTTGTTCTTCTGTACCTTTACTTACCTTGTAAATTAGAGTGTAGAGTCTTGAATTGTGTCCTACCTTGATTCTTACAAAATCTGTGACTATCAAGGAAAAAAAAATAGTTTAGATACATCAGCTAATTAATAGCTGGTGGAGATAACAATTGTACTTCATCAACGAAATGTAAGTATCTTTTAGGTGTAACCACTAAAAGAGATATTCTGTGTCACAAAGCTCACAATGTTTTTTTTTCTTGGTATAGTTGACCTGCAGTGACAATCAAAGCATACCCTTAAACTATCAAAGATTAACTTCTGTCTCACTGAAGTGAATGTGGTGACTTAGTCTCTTCTTGGAGTCTCAAGTATAGTGTCAAAACCAGCATGCCACTTCAGCAAAATAGTTGCCCTCCAGCATTAGTATCAGAAATGCCAAATGTGTAGCTTAGTTTTTCAGATGCGTTGTGTGGTTTATTTGTGGTGACAAGTGCTATGAACTGTTAGGCTAAGCAGTATTTCTTGTAATTCACCTCAACCCAACCCCTCCAATAATTGTCATCTACAATTTCAGTTAAGTTTATTTTTAAGGAGGACAAATAGCATTATGATATCCCTTTCATTCTTCAGCTAATGTCTGTCTTGAAAACACATTTAATACAGTTTTACAGCAGTCTTTACAGATAATAATGATTTTTAAAATCTCTGACCTCAAAATACAAAGCAATGTGATTATTCCTCTTGTTTTCTTCAGCTTTAAAAGAAATCCCACTTTCTGGTGTGTGGCTGCATGAAATCTTTCTTCTGTAGACATTTGGAATTTACTTATTTTGACTTCCCAAGTGCCTATGGGTTCTTTGATGTTTTATGTTTTAGTGCAATTCTAACGGAAAAAATAAATCCTTTAAATGTAGTTGCACTTAATATCTTTTCTGAAAGAGTTTCACTCAGTTGTATCTCTTTTAGAACTTCTTAATGCCTCAGGAGCAGCATTTTGAACAATTAATGGTAGAACATCATCTTGTATCCAGAGTCAAGTTAGGAGTTGGATTTCCTTGTATTGAGCTTGCCGGGGGAGTTGATCCTTTAATGCTGAGGATAGAAAAACACGTGTAATAGGCAAGGAACACTTGCACAGATACTATGGTTTACCTGATAAGCATAATCTAATTTATGCTGTAGTAAAATCATAAACATTAAGTAAATCATGAAAATCATGCCAGTGATTTCAGCTAGCACATTGTTTAACATTTTTTAACCGAAAGCAAGTACACAGTCAACTACAGCTCCTAAACACTTGGAAGTTTCTTGCTAATTCAACTCATAATAACTCATTCACATGAATAGGTTTTTCCATCAGTGCTGCTGATAGGGGGAACAACTTGAAAATAGTCCCATATTTTTTTTATGTTTCCTTTCATATTGTGGTCATCTGTAATGAATACAGCCACTTTAGATGTCTAGAGATAAGCAGAGTATTTCCATTAGATATCTAGATTAAGCCTATTAAGTGACCTTCTAGATTAGTTCTAAGATAAGCAGTTTATATTCAGGTGCACTCATTTGTTTTGTTCACTGGTTCTGTTAGAATTAGTTTATGTAATAGATATTCCAAAAATCTTGTGTGAAGTGATGGATAGCATTAGCAGCTTATCTTTCTAATCATTACTATATGGCAATGATGAGGAATTAGAATATTTTAATCTTGTTTGATTTTTAACAAAAGCAAAAGTACAAACCCCAGTTTAAGGGGGGAGAGTAATATATTCAGTTTGAGTTCATGTGGCTTGTACCCAGAGTAAGAAGTACTGCAAAAATAGTGAATTGAACTGGATCTGTAGTATTCTCTCCAGGAATTCATCATGGCAGTGCATATATCAAATTACTTCAAAATGCAGGACAGAAAATACAGTAGGAAACACACATAATGTATTATGCTGAAGCTGAGTTGACTAAGAAAATTACTCTGCTTCTTTTTTGATGTGAGAGATTATACAGGAACGGAGAGGTCCTCTTCTGCCATTCTCTTTGATTGCTCTGACTTCAGTTAGATGTAAAGACAGTGTACTATAATGTGTTAAACACAGCCAGGTAGGGATGGAGCAAACTACAGGTGTTGTACCTGCCTTACTTCTGACTCAGCTGGAAAAGTGACATGCTTGCTACTGTTTGGTTTCCTGAAATAAGAAAATCAGATGTGCATATTGAGGGCATAGTTTTGAGAAGGTAAAAATTACTCAAATCTTCTCAGGAATTGCATCTTCTGACAGTTACCATCCAGTATTTACAGCAAGTAAGCACATAACTGAATGCAGAACCTTTTCTTTACAGAGGTGTAGGCTTTGTTTATCTTTCTTCAACATGTTCATTTTGAATATCTGTTTGAAATGAACACTGAGTAAAGCATGTTTATCCAGTAAAGAGACAGCAGTACTAACATTAAATAAAATGGTGGTAAGGAATCTTAGAATGGAAGGATCACTCCCCAGAGATAATCAGTACTTTAAAAAAGCTGTTGAGTTGTAAGGTGTGTCATAAAAAAACCTCAAAGCTCCTCAGTTTCGTGGGCTCTTGGTCATGTGGGAAAGCCCTACATAAAACAGTGGTATGATTTTTCAAAAGCATAATAAGTACTGGCTTTTGTGTACTTAAACCATTTGTCCAGTTGCTGATTTACACAGAGTATCTAGGGATAAAGAGGACGAGAAGAAAAGGTTTATTAACATTAGCACTTGCAACTGGAGTGGTTCAAGAGTGTATTAGTCCTTGCTTGTTAATTACTGTCCCTTCAGCTGCAACATAGCAGGTGTTTTTTTAGCTTGTTTTTGAAGTGAAGTGTAAATGCTTGTAACTGATCAAGTGAACCCATCCAGTCCAACAGTTTTGATAACAGCTCAAAATTTGTTCTATTCAGCCCTTTGCAATTAGACTCAGCAGACTCTTCTCCTTGCTCCTCATCTGGTTTTTGCTGTGGATAGTTTTTTCTTTTCTCACTACTAACTTTGGATGGGTGATTTGACAGGTGGTTTTAAACACCTGCATTCACAAATAGGAGACTAACTTTCTCATTCTGTTATTTCTCAGCTTTGCCTTAGCATTCCTGCAGATTATGGTTTTAAAGGTCAAGAAAGAAACTTCTCAGTTCAGAGAACTGAAAGTTGTTTATTTAGGGAGTCATCTTTCCTTACTGTTAGCTGATGGGCAAGCTCTGTTGCAGCTGTCTTGCTTTAGATGTGTATTTATTTAAACACTCGTGTAGTTCACTTTAAAGAGCTTTTTAGAGAAAATGTTCCCCATTTTCCCTTTACCCTGATCTGTTTGCTCTGGACAAGGCTTCCAAAAGCCTTGTTTTACAAAGACCTAAACCAATACATACAGTATGTTCACAGTAGGTTGCATTTTTATTCCCTGTAGAATATGGTCAAATCGGAGAAAATCCTTTTTCCTGTTTTCTGTCACACTGTTATGCTATGGAAAAGAAAGCATTGTACGTGTAGCAATTGAGATTTTGTTGCCATACTGCAACTCTTGTTGTGTTTTTTAAAAATCTGGAGTCTACATGTTGGTGTAGGTCCAAGGCAATTGAAGACTATTTGCAGTACCTAAAAGAACTCTAAGAACATTGCCTATTCTAAGCTCACTTTTCCATGCAGCAAAATATAGCATTTAAGAAAAGCATGGGCAATGACTGCATAAAAAAGAGGAGGAGGAGGAGGGTTTGCATAAATAGAGGCTACCATTTCAGTGTTAAGTTGGGCATAAATATTATAAAATATATTGTTATGCCATGTTCTGGGGAACATTTAACTGTATTTTTTTTGATTGAGAGTAAGTATTAGATATTATGTGACTATCAAGTTTAAAAACTCTGAAGGTTTTATTAAAGTTTTCTTTGTACGCAAAGCAGTTTCATTATAAAATTAATTCCCCTGTAGCAGTGATGCAGATGAATATTTCCTTTAATATTTAATGTGGGGTATTTTCTGTTTCAGAAAAAAAACCCCTTCATTTATATAGGATATTTTACTGAATCTTATATTACATATTACTAGAATGTGGAAAATATTTTTAAAATATTTGGGAGTTGATGGATTGGTACTCTTCAAAGGGAAACAAAACACTAAATATTTCTAATCCTGCATTATTTACCGCATGGGTGGTTAAATGCTACTTTAAGCCCCATAAAATTAAAAGGGAGAAATCTGCCAACTGTAGCAGGAATTGGATTTAGGAAGAGTGGTACAGAGCCAAAATATTGCTACAGAATTAAATGTCAAAAATCTTCTTTAATAGTAGATATATAGTTCACAGTGTCTGGTTATGATTAATACATTTAATCTAAATCACTGAAAGTTGCTCTCTCCTTTTCCATAAAATACAATAGGACACAAATCAGTTTTACTGTAGGTGGATAACAATTGGAAAATAATGCATCTTCCCGCCCAATAAATTGTCAGTTATACCTTTTAACTAAAATCGATTCATCTTTCCAAAATTTATTACAATTTCTAATAATAAATCTTTTCAAATGTTTATTCATTTGCTTTTTGATACATTTGTGCCACTTTTGCTATGGTCTAATGTTTTTTCTTTTGATTCATTGTAAATTAGAAAATCTATTTTGAGTCAATTTTCTAGTTAAGAAGTTAAAATCTATAACCCAGCCATTTTTTCATAGTCTCTTTTGCACATTTTAATACCCTTGAACTTAGATCCAATCCAGTAAATTCTGATCAGAAGGTGATTAAAAGACTTTTCACTGCAACTTCTTGACTGAGGGCCAGATTGGTAGAACAAGTACTTATGGGATTGTTAGCTGGGTTTTTCCTGCCCGTCTCTGTGAGTCAAAGAGGAGGGTTGAAACAGTTATAGCAGATGAACAGATGCATAGGTTTTGGTCAAAGATTTTTAATATGGGCAATCAGAATTGCCCTTGTGAATGAGAACCCAAAGATGGTGTGGTGGAAGCCTCTTTTTGTTGTCCCTTTATTGCAGCGATACAATGGCAGCAGTGGTGATTGCTGAAGCATACTCTGTGCCCTATTATTTGGGGTGTCTGTAATTATCCAGTGCTAACCTCTTCAAGTGTGTTCACCTGCCATGTGGTGTTTTTAGAAGTAACACTTTTTGTAAGAAGAAAATATTTTAGAAGAAATTTCTCTAATGATTGATATTCTAATCTGCGTTGTGAAATTGTGTTCACTGTTCAGCAGTTTCCTGCTCTGTATATAATAAAATGTGTCAGAGGGGGATAGTCTTTTTTTAAATCTCCCAATAAGCATACTTCCTGTTATGATCCAGTTAAAAATGTGATCTTAATCAGATTTCTGAGAAGAATTATGTATGAGAAAGTTAATCTAGTATGTAGCCATCTCAAATTTCTTAAAGGCACAGATATGTTTTCTTTATAATAGAAGTGTGAACATTGGCAGAATAGAGGAAGAAGGCTGGAAAATGTTTGAAACCAAACTATAAGAAAATTATAGTCTTAATTTGAACTTGATCTACAGTATCACTTTTTGGCAAATTTGTGTAGCTGAAAGCATCTTGGGCTTTAAAGTGATTGATTTCAAAGTTAAAAAAATGGTTTGCGTGGATGGATTGGAATTAATTAATTTTACTAATTACACAGTGAAGAAAACAGATGTTTTCTTAGGCAAAGATCAGCTTTTAATTACAGGTCTTACCTGCTTATCTAAAAATACTGTAATATGTGCATGTCTCTCTCTCAAAGTTAATTTCTTATTGTTATATGAAAGTATGATTTTTTTGCACATTTTTAGCCTTACTCTAGGTACAAATACAAATCTAACACTCAGAGTACTTACTGAGGGATGCATATGTCGTAATCATGTATTAGCATTCTTCAAGAGTAAGTTGGGTGAAAAATGCCTCTTTAAATTGTCAAAATCAGAGTCACCCAATGCTATTCTAATTCTAATTGTAATAATGTGTTACAAAAGGAGTAAAAAACATTTGCAACAAAGCTGAGTTTCCAGCAGTGATATAAATCTGTGTGACCTCCCCCTAGGACTTCTTATTCTGAGGTATGCAGTGGGTAGGACTACAGCCTACAAGAGAAAGCTGCCATAGAATTAAAGAAACAACAGAGGGTTTGTGTATGCTTGCTCTGTGCTTTAGCCAATCACTGTAAATGTTGTCTGTTTTAATTGCTTTAAATATGTGTTTTTCACTGCCTTGGGGAAGTAGAAATTACTTAACTAGTGCTAGTAACTGGCAAGATCCAGACAGGATCTTTGAAAGGAACATTTGCAACTGAAGATGCGTGATCTAGTACAAGAATAATTCTTTTTTTGCCACATTTTTCTGTGGTTGGAAGAAGCACATGAGCAAACAAGCATCAGTAAGTGTAACTGGTGTAATGAATATTTAATGGTGTAAACTGATTCAGGGCTGTAAATCCACTCTGATATGTAACCATTGTCAAATTAGAATCATGTGATCATTTTAACTTAGTGTAAACTCTTTCAAACTTCAAAACATAATTTTCTCAGAACTACATTCGTACTGTCATTTCCCAGGGTATATAGTTGCCAGGATTTAATTATTTCAGAAAGTGTATATGTTGCATGGAAGAGAATTCTCATGTCTTCTCGGAAGAAATGTGTTTTCTTCTGAATCAGAGCAGTGAGCACAACTTCTAAAAAAATAATATTGAGATGTGTGTACTATAAAGCAACACAAAATAACAAAACATTGACAGAGTCAATAATGACCCACACCATGACAATCTTCTCTTCCTTTTAAATGTTATGGGATGAGGAGAGGTGCTTTCTAAAAAGCAGTCTGCTTGAGTGTTCTTTCAAGGTTTTGGTCAGGGGGATTTTTTTGGGTTTTTTTAGTTCTTTTTCTGTGGAGGGAGGTTTGTACCTCACTTGCTTATTTCAGGGGAGTTACTACTGCAGGTGGTATGATCAGAGCTCTTCAGCAGTCTTAGAGGGCAACAGGCCCAAAATCTGTCATGAGCATGGAAAACTTCATTATGACTACCTGAGTCTAGTTGTGGTGATGTATTCAGTGGTTGTGGGACCTTGGAGATGAAGGTCCTTAATTATTTAGTGGTCTTTTAATTCTAGGTTAATAGATGTGAAACTGCTGTGTTTTGGTAGATTGCATCCATTGTATCTATAGTCTGCTAGTTTATCATGTAGTGATGAGGGAGTAGAAAATATTTTCCAAGAGAGCTTTCAGTGAAATTATCCAATATTGTGGCTCTCACTTGTTACACTCCTTGTTGCTGGTTCTTTGAGAGAAATTGGTGACCTTTCAGTTAGTGTTATTGTGTGTATTTTCTGTTCAAAAACTTCAGATTTCTATTGGATGTGTTTCTTCTACAGTTTTTTCATTAAATTACTAAAGCAAAGAAACTTAATCGCAAAATAATTGAAATGGGAACATAGCAATATGGAGAATGTGCTTAAATGAATAGCCACAAATAGTATTTGTTGTAGCTCACTGTTTTGATGGGATGCTGAATGTTGTTACACCAGTCGCTTCTAAGTTTTGCTTTTGTTGCCATGGAGATCAACTGTACAAGTATTATTTTTGAAAGGAGATTAATTCTTGCCTGCTGTGCATAGAAGTGTTTAGGGAACAGGTGAATGTTTAGACACTCTTGCTTTGGAAGGTAAATAATATCCTTGAGGTATTGTACACCATGGCTTTCAGAGTGTGTTACCAAGCACAACTGTTTCTCTCGCCTTCAGAAGAAAATAAACAGGCTCTTGTGTCTACCTTAACCTAAAGGGAGACAGAAAAGTGCCTGGAGATTCAGGTACATCTGGTGTCCCCTTTATTCTGCTGTCTTGCTGGAGGAGCTGGAAGTGGGCAGCCATGCTGTCAGCCTCCACATAGCCCAGAGGTCTCAAATGGCCTTGACTTGCGCAAAATAGATTATTCCAGTAGGGTGACAGAGCTGGTCGGCCGTTAAGAGAGCTAATCAAAGCAGACACAAACCCAAGTATAATACTGGTTATTAGAAACTCTGCTGGCATCAGACTAATTAAATGTAAACACCTAAAGCATTCATTTATTTCATTATCAAAATTATCAAACTGGTGAAGTGCCCACAGCTGGGGAGAGGTGGGACTTCTTGACCTCACTTAACCTCTCTAGTATAACTAAGAGGATTTGTCTTGGCAGCCCCCTCTCCAAGGGGAGATCATCAAAACCATTAATGATCTATCCTTTGGCAAAATGCCTGGCACAAATTTTCTCAGAGCAGACTTCTTAAAGCTTTGTGTGCTTTCTTTAGCATACATCTTCTAACCGAGCATTCTGAGGAAGCTGGTGGTACTCATCTAGGTTTGTGCATCAATCTTATTAAGTTTTTATGGTTGTATGCTTTATAGAGATCAGTCTTCGTGATCCATGTGTCCAGTGTTGTTTAGTGTGATCTAGATATTGTGTGGCCTGGAAAACTGTATTGCTTGTCGTTTAAGTAGTGGCACCTGTACCCTTCACAGCTTGTCTGACAGGCAATTTGGAGATGGCTGGCTAACCCCAGGCACTTTGAGTTTTCTCTCATGAAAGTGATAACCCAAACTAGCAATCCTCATCAATTATCCCAAAACAGGCATCCTCATCAATTCTCTCAGTTCCAATTATTCCTGGTCAAGGGTGTCCTGATGTCTGGCAGGGTCTCACCTACTGAGCAGCAGCAGCTGATCTGAAAGGTATCAAACAAAAGAGGTGAGATAAGGAGGTGTTTTTGGTAGGCATTGCCATGAGTTTTTGTCATGTGCAGCAGGATGGCAGGTTGTGAAAGGTTGAGACTGGGGAGAGCCTCTCTGAGATTTTCCCGTGTCTTGCCATATAATTTGTTTAGCCTCTTTCAAGTGGAGCAAGTTGACCTAAGAGCTATGGATTATGCCAGTCCTTGGCTTGTTATGTTTGTGTTTCTTTGTCTTCCAAGAGATGTTCCGGCTAGGTATTGGTAATTTGTGTGCTCTCCTGGCTGTGCATGTCTCTGAATTCCATTTGTATTTTTGTTTCTATTAGGAAGCACTGGCTTGTTTTTGTGGGTTGGAGTGTTTACTGTGTTAAATTTCACATGGCAGACTTTGAACATACATTTTCAACAGGTTGAAGATTGAACTGAGTGCCGTGTTTGCTTGTTGGCAATATACAAAATGCAGTTACAACTATTCTTGACCTTCTCAAAGAACTTTAGTTTCTTAAGAATTTTTTTCTGCTGCCTTTTGGCAAAACTTTTTTTGCTACAGGAACTTTTACTCCCCCTTCCCTTTTTTACCTGACTCGGTCTTTTTTCTGTTCCTGATAATAGCCACAGTTGCCTTTTCATAGCTATTTAAACCTGCATACATGCATACAACATCATGACTGAACTGCCTGTTACAGGGCAGTATGACATGAATTGTTCCAGGCTCCACATGTGAGTTGGCTGAGTTTGTGCTGATGTCTCCCAAAACACAGCATCAAGTGCCTGATTTCTGTGTGGATGTGGAGGGAGTGAAGTCCCTCCCACTATAAGCAAAGAGTAGATTCAGGATCACCTGATGTAGCTGAACAGCCACAAGCGTATGTGACCCAATGACATGTGTCCCAGGGATGGGGAAAGTGACTAATATTGTTGCCAAGCCGCTCTCCATCATATTTGAAAAGTCATGGCTATCAGGCAAAATCCCCAGTGACTGGGAAAAGGGAAACATCACTCCCATTTTTAAAAAAGGGAGAAAGGAGGATCTGGGGAACTACAAACCAGTGGGTCTCACTCTTGTGTCTCCTCTGTTTAGCACTTGTCCCCTTCTGGCATCTCTTTTCTGCATCCTCCTGTGTGTGTCTACTTTTGGCTTTTGCCTCCCATTCCCAAATTCTCTTTTGACAGAAGCAGCGGGGACTCCTGGTTCCATTTTGGTGTACAGTGAGTTGATTTTTTCCATCACAGCCAACTGGTACGAAATGTGACTAGCACAGGCCAGTCCTTGACCACCACCTACACTCTATTGAGACTACAAGCTAAATTTAATTTTTTCATCCAGTCAAAGCCCAGTGTTGTCTAACAGTTAGGTATCTCTGAATAATTAAAGCTAATAAAGTCTAAGGAACAGGGACTTGGATGAGTTTGCACTCCATAAATCTGGATTTATCTCTATGTGGGTTTTTCATATATCTGTCTTAATAGCTAATAATGCCCTCCCTTCTGTCTGATAGGAATGCAAGAAGAAAATACACATAACAAGTTGAAATGAATGTGTATTAGGGTATGGATTATAAACATGGAATCATGTAACTTCTTTTATTAATTTTAACTATTTCTATTAGCTTCCATTAATATACTCTCGGACCAACTTCTTTGTATTGTTTGCACAGATAGCAACAAGCTCTACTGAAGTTCTTGATGAAATGTGTATGTTTTTTAGCTTTGATTTGTGGTAGTTTGGATTTACTAAAAAGGATTCAAGTAGTATCTTGAAAAAAAAAGTCTGATATTGGAATACTGTCAGAAGAACCTTGAAATTGAATTACAGCTTTAATATTCAAACTGGGGCATGTATTGTTATTTGTAGTATATGTAAAATGACTTTTATAGATGAAATTTAAAATCGGTGGCGCAGAATAGGGTTTATAGTGCATGGTCTTTAAGAAGAACAAGGAAGGATCTTTGATGTAGAGCATGTAGCAGAAAGATGCATATTTATTAAATAAAGGAATTTTTAAATGGGGGTATGGTAAAAGAAAAGGTTGTTCTTGCTGATGTGTTAGTCAGATTATAGTATTCATTGCCAAAAATAAATACAAAGTGTTTCTCTGTGCTTAAATATTTATTAAGTAAGTATTATGTACATTTACTAAAAAAATTTAAATTTTAATATCTTTATTTTGTAAAACAGTGAGAAAGGGCCTTTTCAAATCTTAATGCCTGAGACACTAATTTTTAGGAGTCTGGTTCTTTGTGCTGCACGTCAGTATCACCTGCGTTAATAGCAAGGTGCCATGCTTTCTTGCCATTCTTGCATTCTGTCTGAATTGTCAAACTTGGCTAGTTAGGCCTCTCTTTATCTGACTTAGATGTGTGAGTTCCAGATAACACAGGAAATCTGTGTAGTACTCCTTTAGGACTCAGGGGACACAGGCATGAGTAGAAGCAAGTGTTGGGAGAGCCACTGCATGAAGTGGCAGCTTACTGGCTCGATCATGCTCTGTCTGGTTCCTATCCTGTAGCTCACTGCATGCATTGATAACCCCAGACCATTAAGCTTCATGTATTTAATTAGAATGTTAAGAGTTCTGTGTTGTCCGAATATTAGCCAAAAATGTCTTGTCTTGTAATTGTCTTATTTAAGGCCAAAAATAAACCAGAACCTCCCTTCTCTCTTGCATCAGTCCTGCCTGGGACTGCCACTTAGTGTCGCTGCAAGGGTAGGTCTGGAAGAGGATGCAGGGAAAACCACCTGCTGTATTGTCATATATATTGTTTCCTGGACTCTCATTTCCCAGAAATGTTTCATGGCATTTTCTCTTTTTTTTTTCCTTTGGCATTTTCATGGCATTTTCTCTTGGATCTTTTTGACAGTATTTTTTATTCATTGTTTCCTTCCTTACCACATTGTTTGTACTGATTTTGGTGGTCATTTTAAATAAATTTATTTGTCACAGTAAGCCTGATGCTTACTTCTACATTGCCATTGAAGAGTGGTGACAGCAGAGACTGAAAAGCAGTAACAGGCCTTACTTGGCAGTGCATCAGTGCTGAAAAACAACACCCCAGCTGCTTAGGAGCATTATGAACTCTGCCCTTGCAGAGACTGAGTCAAGGCAGTCATCCCAGCAGAAGGAATTTACTTGGATTGCAAGGGATAGATTATTGTAACCGGCAACCCGCTTTCATTCAAAGGGGAAAATTCTTAATACCTTGATAAAAATCCTTGGCAGTTTACCAGGAAAAGTCAGTTTTTTTCCCACTACTCAAATTACTTCCAAAACTTTGTTATCGGGTGGATATGTAGGCCGAGACAGGAATGTGGTTTTGTAGAACCCAAATAATCAGGAAAACATGCAGTTGTTTTCAATATACTTTCGATATTTTGCATTTTTCACTTCAAGTGGTAAGAATAAGATAAATGTTCTTTCTGAATTATTTAATCCTCTATTCAACCTAAAATGTCATGAGAAACCTTTTTAAAGAACAATCATGATATATTAAATACACTTCTCATTGTCTTGCTCAGGGATATCAAACTGGCTTGCTGGGGAGTTATAACAATCTGAAATTCTATTACTTAACAAGTATATTTGGGGGTTTTCATATTCCAGTGGAATTAATAGGTATTCTAAAAACACCTTTTCATTTTGTTATCCACAGCCATTTCTCAGGAGCCATTTATGAATTTAGATTTTACCTTTGGATAGGGGTTAGCTTTTAGACATTAATATATTGCTGGTTGGTGTTTATAGGAAATGGGGAGGAAGAGAAATGAGAAATATTTTCTCATTCTTTTTTAGATCCTAATTGTTGAAATCCACTTTGAAATATTTGTGCTGGCTCCTGCTTGTGATGTTCTCTGACTGTAGTTACAAGTAAAATAATAATCAGTCTCTTACTATTCATCACAAATCTAGAATAGCACCATGGTGAATGGACAGTTGGCCTTATTAGCACTAATTTGTTGTGATCAAAGTTGTAGTCCAATTTCAAATTACTATAAACTTGATGAATTCATTTGCAGAAACAGTTGAAACTTTGATTATATTCTAGGCTATGGCAAGTCGGGCAAACACGAAAAAGAGCAGTAGCACTGCCAAGAAAATTTTTGATCTATCCAAGTGTATGCAGTGAAGGTGACATCATTGTTTCTAACAAATGCAATTATAACTTTATAAATTTAAGACTATTCTGAAATAATCTCTACAGATTTTTTTCTTTTTAAAGACTGGTTTGTCTGCCCTTATCAATACTACCTTTCCATCATGATGAACATTAAATGAGAATCATAAATAACTATTATGGAAGACATTAATTAACTTTTCTTTAACGTGAAAAACTTGAGACTGTCCCAACTTGCCTGCTCCTTCTCAAATAATTGCTGTCAATACGTAGTTAATAGAATCCTACCTCATCCCCTTTTAGTAAGGATTTCCTACCAAACTTTTATTTTGAAATTTGCTAAAAATATGTTTTGCAGACTTGAAAAGAAACTCCTATTTTAGTGTACTATGTTTTTTAATAATAATGATGGTGATTATAATAATACCTGGGTTTTTTTCACAGTATGGCATACTTAGGTCCATGTTAAAATGTGAAATTGAGTAATGGGTTTTAGATTCGTTTATTTTTATTGAAAATTTTTTGAACTTAGTATATCTAAGAGACAATGATTAGGAAAGGTGGTGATGCAATTTTGAAGTAGCATGGGGAGAATGTGTGGGGGGCAGTATTAACCATAGGAAAGAAATAAGAAGTCTTTATTTACACTTGAGACTTTTAGATTTTCTTTTTTTTATAACTCTTTTCTCATTCTGAGATTCATTTTGCTGAGAGCAGCCTGAGTCTGAACTTATGACAGTAACAAGTACTTGGAATATATTGCAAAACAGAAAACTGAGAGTTTTTCCATGGTGTCTTTTCCTTGACTTCATTAGGTAAATTCAAGCCAATGGTAATAGAGATCATTTCAACATGTTCCTACTTTTAGCTAGTATATTTTTCAAAATGATTGTGATGTTATTTGCATCTGGACTTTGCATACCATCTTGTCTTATCTTGTCAAAAGTACCCAACAAGCAAACCCCTCTGATTTGTATGTGCTAAGTGCATAGATTTACTGCTGCAGTTTGAACATTTTTAAATTAAAATATATTGCTTGTTCCAAATGTATTGATTTACACATCTCTTTGTCAATATTAAGTAGAGCAACTTTTCCAATAAGTTAAAAAATATCTGGCAAGCCAGGTTACATTTAGTGGATTGGTTGAAGTTTATATTTCTGTATTTTACTTGTTTTTGTGTTCTTGCTCTTTTGCCCTTTATTCTCAATCACTGTTACAGGTATTTGTTATGTCCCTTAACAAGAGAAGCGATGCTGCCAGTTGCACTCTGAATTCATACAACGTTACAGTCATTTAAATGGGACCCTTCTTAAGCTTTCAACTCCCAACAAGTGCTTAAATACAAAGGTTCTCCCTGAGGTTGGGGTTTTTTTAATGCCTGAAAGATCCTAACTTGGGTTCAAAGCTCTTAAGCTTGATAGTGGTGTAATAGTGAATTGTCAGAGTGACTGTTTTTACTGTAAGTGCTCTTCAGTGCAATGTTTCGGTTGTATATTTTTTGAGAAGATTATGTAATCACCTTTTTTGTCCACTTCTAGTCATCAGCAAGCTGCTTGTGCAATAGTCATTTTTATTTAGAATATGTGTACAAGTTACCAATGCAAACAATCTTGCTGCTGCTCTCTCATCTCAGTTCTGTTGCACCTGAATGTGAAACTACTCATTTTTCCTAAGTAAGCAAATCAACAAGTGTGTGGTAGTGATGGGCTATAGGAACATCCTCTGACTTACTTTGTTAAAATTTGTCCACTTCTCTGTCTGCTCAGCCTGTTCTGCTGATTGGTGATCTGAAAAGCAGCTGAGATGTAAAGCTGGACAATAACATCTAGTGGGCATAAGCTTGCTAGTGGAACGTCAGTCTGCTGCAGATCAAGGAAGCATTATAAATTTGAGTGGTTTTTTGTCTGTAGGTTGAGGTGACCCTTAAGTTCACAAAAATCTTTGCCAATGCCAGGTAGATCCACCTGGGGTCTGACCACTTCCCTAAAAACTGTTGTGATGTTTTTTGGTTTTGAGCACTGTCATTCTAGTTGCTTGACCTCTAGGAAGTCACTAAGAGATTCTTTGTGGGAATGATGGGTGCTGAAAAAGAAATCAGCAGTAATTTTCTTCTCACTTTTAAAAGATCAAAATTCTCTCTGTGTGGTCTGGCTAGTGTGTATCTATTGGTATTACATGCATGTAATTCAGAAAGTAAATACCTATTTAAATACAGTGCTAATTTTTAATCTGAATACTTGCAGCAAGTTGAAAGAATGGATTATGATAGCAGATGGTTTAAGTGAAAATAGTAGATTAAAGAAGAAAAGGAAAATTGTAGAAACATTTTCATGTAGTGTTAAGAAAATCTTCATTTGGGTGACATTGGGCAGCCACTTTGTAGACACACTTAGGAAAATTCAGTATATAGTTTCTATGTTTAGGGATAAGTTGAGAGTGATTGCCAGAGCCTCGTGGCAGTGGAACGTGTGAGGTCCGTGCTGAGAGGACTGTGGTGTTTGTTCTGTACACAGGCAAAAAAAGAAAAAAAAGTTTGTCCAGAGCTGCTATATATCAGTACAGTTAATAAAACTTAGGAAAAAAAGCAACTTCCTTTGTCTCTCTAAATGACATTACTTTGAACTTCTAGGCATCTTATCCTAGATTTTCTATAATAATTGAAATGTACATCTAGATTTGTATAACCTCTGTTGTTGATGATACATTCTGTGGAGTTGGTACCTCTATTTTTTCCAGCGTAATAAATCTGTTTTGTCAAGAAGAGGGAGAGAGGTGTGTTATCCATTGTCATTCTCTAGTAGAAAGCCAATTTTTTATTGCCTTTTTTTACCTGGGTTTTCTATGGAAGTGATGTGAGCTGTCATCATGTTTCTTTCTTCTTTCTTGCTGCATTCCAATACCTTCAGGAAATTCCAAGTTAATTTGACGATCCACTTAAATGTGACAGTTGTTCAGAAGTAAATGATTATTAAATACCTCAAGTTTTGTGAATAGATGTAGCCAGCTTAAGTGACAAACCTAAATTTATTAACTCCCTTGAGGAAAGGCTTTTGGCATAAACTTAATTATTAGCATGAGAGAAACCCACGTGGGAGTAACCTTATAAATGCTTCAACATTTGATCAGTGTTTGTGCCTTTGTTAGCCCTCAAAGTCACTTAAATGTCAGGTGTAAAGCTATAAGAAACCAGGTAGAGTTGCTTGATTTTTTTTTTCCAGTTTGCTTTATCTCTCTTCCGAATGCATCATGAACAGGTAGAGACAGTTAGAATAGAAACTTAAAAGCACTGATTTTATTGATTTGTTGGCCAGGTCATTTATGTTTAGTAATTAGTATCCTCTGTTATCCTTAATTATTTTAGACAGTGTTATTTATATTTCAGTTAATTATACTCAAAGCTTTTTTCCAGCAGAAACCATGCTGATCTTTTAATTTTTTTTTTTACGTCTAGGTCTGTGGCTGTCGTGACCTCTAAGACTTACTTTAACTTTTGTCTGAATATTCTAAAAATGTTGTGTTTTCCTGTTTTAATAGTGTCTAAGATTGAATTTCCCTTGGGTACTGATAAAAGATAATGCCGAGAAAATTCTTGGCAAATTTTCAAGAACGACATGTCCCTTGAGTTCCAAGAGTGATGGGTTAAGGTGGAAGCAGACATTTGCTTTCTGGTAGCCCAGAATAAGAATTGGGTCTCTGCTAGGTTTAGTCAAGTGAAGCACAAACAGAAATGACAGCAGACTTTGAATTTGAACTGCATATAAAGTATGTTTGTATCCAACAACACTAATAACTAATAAAATAAATAACTACTGTGCATGCATCTCCATGCTACCTATTTTTATGTGTCACTTGGAATTTTCATCTCCAGAAGTTCAGTGATTTCATTCCTTCCTTTATTTCCTCTTCCCTTGTACTATGTCAGTTGCTAATCTTGATGTTTATTTGGACCAAATAAGCAAACTGATTATTATAATGCTAAAACGTTGCTTGAATATGGTAAGTTTCTTCCTTTGGTTTGCATTGATACAGTGTTCATGGTTCAGGACTTCTGATTATGAAGGAAAACTATGTTATAGCAGTGTAATTCTGCGGGAATTTAACACTTTTGCTGGAAATAAATGTTTTTAATTATTTTAAAAAATGACATTCAGAGATAATAAGGGTTTTACTCAAAAGAAAATTTGACACAATCTGTCTGAGGGTTTTTTTCCCTCTATTTTCGGTGTTATTAGCATCCTCAGTAAGAATTGCAAACAATTAAAATTTATATTACTTTCACACAGCTTCAGTATCGTTCATTCACACTGATTGACTTATGTCCTTTATATTACACCAAAGAAGTTGAGTGTTTGGGCAATCTAGACCACAGGAGGAAATTGTTTGCTAAGTTTTTGAGTAATATTTGTTCCATGTTAGAAATACACTTTTAGATGTGTTCCTGTCTGTTTAAAAAGAAATTAATGGGGATTGCAGCCAACGCTAAAGCCAAATTGCAGCCTGGTAGGTGTATCAGCCAAAATAAATAATCAGTAAGAATTTCAGATCTGCCCTTTCTCCCATTACTTGGAGTATTTAAAAAGATTTACAAAAAAGCTGTGAAGTTAGCTTGTTAAATGTCAGAAGTCCACTGACTTCATGAAGACTGCTTCATTTAATTGAGAAATTTTTATGGTTTCATTTATTACACTGAAACAGTTCTTAAGAACTAAGAAAAATACCTCTAACGTAATTTAATTGCGTTACTTTGTGGCATTCAGATAATTGAGGTTGAAGTGAGTTGTCGAGTTAATGTCACATCAAACTCTTGCCTTAGTGGATTCCAATACTGAATTTGGGGTTTGGCCTGATTTTGTGATTGGCTGGAAGGCTAATGTATATAACTGCTACTTCAGGACATGATCAGAGTTACAACACTGGATTCTGTATAGTACATTCCTTTCCCATCTGAGGGTTTTTTAAGGCTTTCTGTAGGGGGAAAAAAAACAACAAACCAGAACAGCAATGCTAGCTATATGCTCTGTCATCTGCTTAATCCTTATCCCCTTCACATTGTCAATACTCATCTAATTCCACTTTAACAACAGTAATTGGCTGATGGAGTAGCAGATATAGATTTATTTTCCTGATGACTCCTTGACTTTTTTCCTCTGGTAATACTAATAGAATTCCAAATCCTTACTGGTGTGATCATGTCATGAGTAGGTCAACAGTCATGTCAAGGTCCTATTGGAAACTTCATAGCCAACATCTTAATTTAGACTTAGCTATCTTTTTCTCTTGTATGTGCAATTGTAAGCAATTCTTTCAAGTATCACACTCATTCCATTATAACACAATCCGTTTGATGCAAAGGGAGGCAGTTCTGCATGTGAATTGTTTACTGAATGGTAGTGGGTCACACAGGCTTAGTAAGCCTCTCCAGGTGTGGTGCATCATCTCAATTATGTGGGAAGCTTGAAGGAAACAAAATATTGCATGTTTGTTTTCAGAGTTATTTCAGTCTTTCAGTTGATGAGAATTGAAATAGATATTGTGGCTTTCTAATATTTAAGGAAAACACATCTGAAAATTTGAATTGTCAGGTCACCAGGGTAGCTGAATTGATCCAGTGGTTCCCTGCCACTGAAAGACAAAGACTTGTTTCATTTCTTCCTTTCTTTAATTCTGTCCTAGCTCTTAACCTGCCTGCTCTAGGCCATGTGGTTCCTCTCCTACATTTTACCAGAGCTCTGAATTACAAATGACTTCTGAGTTGCCTCAATCCACTATAGCAAACAGTAAAAGACTACAGACTTTTCTTTTGAGGTTAATTTTGTCATCATCTTAGTGAGCTGGAAGTGATCTGGAAAAGGGGAGGAACATCACCTTTGACACATGAGTGTGGAAGAGGGTATGCAGGACAGCCCATTTTAACAGTAATGAGTTATTTAGGACAAACTGTTGCCCGGTGGGATTTTATCTTGAGTTTTTGATTAAGTTACAATGGAGAAATAATACCATCAAGTTGTTTGGAAACCTGTCTAGGTTTGATGGAGACCATCTTTCATATCACCATCCAACTTTACTTTGTCTTTCCTATTTATCTGAACCTTCATATTTATTTTTGGCACCAGTGTGTATCCAGTCTGGAAATGGGAAGTATGCTGTGTTGCCTTTCTTGAACTTGAAGTAATATTGCAGAAGTTTTGGGGATTGACTTGAGTAAGAACAGAGTAGAGTGCATGTACGCAAGCTGTCAGAAAAATCTGCAACAACTGATTAAATACCTTTTGTCTCTTAGAGCATGTCAGACTTAATTGAGTGGTTAAGAACCAGTTTTGGCAGAGACTTAATCTCACTTAGTCTTTTGGCTAACTACTCTGAAGAGTACTCAATATTGAAAGGGTGCATGCAGTCTCTTGATAGAGATTTATGCACTTGACCAAGTGCTTAAATTTTACAGGGAAACATTTAAATTCAAGTGCTTTGGTAGTCCTACATCAGAAGCAATGCCTATCTTGGGAATTACCACTATTAAATCAGCAAGGAATATTAACCACAGTCTACAGCCTGGCTTGACTGCCTTATCAAAGCTGCTCTTTATATCCTCTGTCCAAAACCTTTATTCTGTGAATCTGTTGACCAATTATAGGGAAGTTGTCCATTAACAGTGTCTGTGTCCAGTGTATTAGCATGGCCTCTGAATGTTTCTGTATGAGTGATAGGCAGAAAGGAGCAGAGATGAGAAGAAAAACCCTCAGAGTATTTCCTGTTTAGCAGGGAAGTTATCTTTGGTATAAGGCTTCTTGTTGCCAAGCCATGCAGGTGTTTGACTTCCACGTTAAAATAAGAGAAGGTCCCAAAATGATAACATTTTCTAAGAACCTGGTCTAATATGTAGAATGTGCTTATTGAAATATTCCTTTCGTCTAAAAAAAATGGACTGCTTTACTGTAGATAAAAATTTGTATTATTTTTTGAATTTTTGATTATATAATTTCTGTTTCTGGGGAAAAAAATCCCAGAAAGCATAAAAGTAGTAATCTGCACTTAACTACATGGTTTTTTTTAAGTTTTCCCCTGATCTGTAACTGAAGGAAAACCCAGTAGTTTAGGATGTTAATCTGTAGTTTTAGAAACATTAATTGCTTCAGTAGCTAAACTCACAATAACAGTGGTATTCTAAATTCTCGTACTGAAATACTTTCATTTCATAATGTCATATGTATAATAGCATATATTCTTAATGTATGACCAAGTGGAACTTCAGAATTTTTTGGAAGTACTAGTAAGTGCCGCATCCTTGCTCCATTCTCTTTTTAATTACATTCAGCTCCCTTGTTAAATGAATTTCATCCAGCCAGTTGTCAGATGGACAAGAGAATATAACTGGGGTTTCAATAAAGTCACCAAACATATCTTCAGTGCATATCAACTGTTTGTATTTCCTCATTGCAAGTGAGTCAAAAATTAATTTCTTTGAAGTTTAGCTTTGTTTTCCCTTAAAATGACCATCTTTTTCTCAGTGTATTCTCTAAAACTATTTAATATGCATGAGGTTATTTAAAAATTTATTTTGAAATATAATTTCAGATTAATAATGCCAATAGTGTAAAATAATTGAAAACTTTCACTATAATAATTCATCTAAACTGATTTTTAGTGTCAGTCTTAAGGGAAATGTTTTCTTGGATTCTTTTCCCGAATATATATTAGGTTTTCTTGTGGTTAAGCTTGTTGGCTTTTAGATTTTATTTCCAACTTTTTTGTTCAAGGTAGAATCGGTTAAGTTAGCAGCATAGGATTTGGTTTATTAAAGAATTTGAAGCATTCTTCTACTGTAATCTCCCCCTACCAGCACCCTGAAGGTTAACAATTTATTCAGTATCCTAAGAAGTTAAATTGAACACCCAAACTGGTTTTAAAACAGCTCGCAGTCCCTAAAGAAGGGGAGGGTAAGAGGATGCACATCCTTGGTTCATCCCACTCTTTCCCACCTAATGAAGTAGTTGAGCATTTCACTGAAATTTCTCAACTTGAATTTGTCCACTTGCTTGCACCATCCCATCCCACTTGTCAGCATTTGGGTGGGTTGAATCATCTCACTAAAAAAAACCTGAAAATTACAAAACAAAGCTAGACCTAACACAGTCTGTGAAAGATAGTAAAGACATTGTAGGATTTAATTTTTATTATTTTAATTGGAGTTTGTAAGTCATTATAAACAGCTTGGGATTTTTGTTCCTTGTGGACTTAAGTCTCACATACTTATACTTGTTTTCTGTTATTCTCACAAAGTAATACATACTTTCCAAATGTATAAAGAACACTTTTCCTGCCACAAGGAGATAAAAACATACATGCAAAGGAGATTGAGGGAAATAGTATGGCAGGAGATGTGACTGTTGGCTGGTAAATAAGAATAAGCTGTTCTGTTGAGGTTTTTAATTAACTTGTCAGTATAAATCAGCTGGATTTCCCATGGGCAGCATGGCAGATGAGGGTCTTCCAAAGGGAATTAACTGGAGGAAGGGTGAAAGCTGTACAGATGAGTTTGTGAAAAATGTTCTGTGCACAAGAGACAGGAAGAAGTCAGAGAACTGCTAATGCTAGAAGCATTAAAAAAAATAGTAAAAAAAATTTGTGGAATCTGGTTTCTCTAACAAGGGAGGAGGAGATGGCATGAAATAAAATGGATGAAAATGTCTGAGGGGCGTGAAAAATGATGGAAGGCTTGAATTAGATTTCTTGATGCTGATGATAGAATTCAACTAATACTGCAGTCTTCAAATCTGAAACCTGAACTGTTGTCTAAGATGAGAATAGCAGGCAAGAAGGGAAGACTAGGCCATTGGTATCGCTGGTACTCACAGGTCTGTAGGGTTATTAAAACAAGAACAAGAAACAGGTGATTTGGGGTTTGGTTTGTTCATTTAGAACTGTGTTAGTGTTAAACTGACACTGAAACATCAGTGTGAGGTTTCAGGAAAGGAATTGGGATCCATATTAGATGAAAGCTGACAGCTGGAAGATGAGCATACTTGAGAGCTATCAACCTGGATGCTCTATGCTGCAGAACTTCAGCTTCCTCTGGTTTTCAGGTTGCAGAGCTAGACATCCTCCAGCATGCAGGCTTAGCTTGATGTAAACCCAGCAGATACTTAGAGTACTTCTCCATTTTATTTCACTACAGCAGAAAGTAGCTGAAGTGCTGTTGGGAGAGAATTTTGAGTGTGTCATTGAAATTACCTCCCATTTCAGTCAGGCAGAGCACTGGAGCAGCCATGGGAAGACATGTTTCTCCAAGACTTTCTGCCTTCGAGGAAGTTCAAGGACAATGAGTGTTCAGAGCTCTCTGTCACAGAGAGGTCTAGATTGTTGTATGATGCCCACAGATATGCTTCATTAATTGCATTGGGGATGGTGTCCAACAGCAGTGGAGGAGCTGGCTCTGGGCAAGTTGTTTCATAGGATCTAACTCTTAAGAGTTCAACTCTGGAACCTCAACCCTTAAGCACTTGGTAGGCAGTGAGATTCTGAGAGTGACCCACAGCACAGTATGTTTCAGCAATTTTCTTTCTGTGTCACCATTCTCATCACAGACTTGCTTCTCTTGGTAGGGGCTCTATGTTCTCTATACAAGTAGATTTTCATGATATAAAATTACAGCCCTTGTGTTTTTGAAACAATCCTGTTTGGTTCACAATATTAAGATACCGGCACAATCAGTTTCACTTTGCATGTATTTTTCAGTTATTTTATTAAAAACAACTTAAGTTTCTGTAAAGCTAACTCTTACAATCAAGTGAGTTTAGGAGCTCACTTACTTGCTTGGGCCTGAATTTGGTATTTCCTTCAGAAATCTCTTTATGGGTTTTTATACTGTCACAACATTATTCTGATTTCAAGCCTGATTTTTATGGTGGTATAATTAACAGACAGAGTATGTTGATACAAAAAAAGACATCTACTGGTTTTGACACTGAGAATTAATTATGAAATAAAAGACAGATTTGTGCTCAGGCTAGCATTAGCCTAGCAGTTCAAAATATAAGCAGTCACCTTGGAATCATGTAACAAAAAGTGACACCCTTTCTTTTACTATAGGCTAAATATATCTTGTGAACTTTAGTTAGATAAATCATCTGTGTGTCAGTTCTATTTGTTATTCTATTTAATTAATTTGGAAAACAGTTGCTGCTTTCCTTTGACAAGCAGAGACTTCATGTTTGTTAAATACTTTAAGAAATGGGTGTGCTTTTTGTAGTGGTTTAGATTATTATCAGAGAGGTTGTTCATTCTTACTAGAAAAAGGTGACATTCAGCATATCATTGGTAGCCAATTTTAAATGAAGTTTCAAAAGACTACATATAATACTGTTTTTCAACCCCTTTAATTAGTTTTTGCATGGAATACCTTGCACGAAGTGCTGGCATCGTCTTTTAGTCTTGTTCCCTGCATGTGAATACAATTTGGATGCCTTTAATGCAACTTCCCTTATTTTATG
Organism: Trochalopteron elliotii; assembly: GCA_024734555.1. Classification (NCBI taxonomy): domain Eukaryota; kingdom Metazoa; phylum Chordata; class Aves; order Passeriformes; family Leiothrichidae; genus Trochalopteron; species Trochalopteron elliotii. Next base: position 1,094,557 of record JANPWX010000243.1, read on the forward strand.
GCAACAAAGACTCCTCCAAATATTTCATGCTGGTTAATACAGAAAAAACATTGTGTTAGTGTGTTAATCTTGAGCTCACAAAGAACCACTGGAGGATAAGAGGAGGGCATCTGTTGGATAAGCTTTCAATATGATGGGAATGATAACAGACCTACAACTGGTGCAAAAACTAGCTAATCTTTTACAGTATGTGATGAACACCAGTGCATATCTCCTCAAAATTTGTTTATTGATGCAAAGGGGAACAGTAAACAAAGAAAGACCTTACTTTTGAGAAACCTGGCCATTCCAAGCTGCCACAATTTGTACTGGCTGCAGTGACCATTTCAAGTTTTTAGGCCTATATGTTCTGGGTGGGTTATTTTTGTGATGGATTGTCACTGTGATGGACGATCCTCTACTACCTCCTCTATGTATTTGTCAGTATAATTGTAGTTGGAGTAGGTTTTAGGCTTTTATAGTAAAAATTCTTGGGAAGATTGAGAAGTTATAAATCATTTTAGAGTTTTGCATAACTAATTAAAAATCTGCTTTTATTTTTTATAGAAGTGTGGTTATGAGGAAGAAAATGAAGATGCTGAAAAATCAGCTTTGAAAGTCTGTAATTAGTGTCTTCATTTCCTTCTGAATAACAGGACAGACAACCCTTTGTGCATTGCCTAGTTTCAGTGTAATTGACATTCTGATGCCAACTGGACCTTTCTTTGAAAAGATTTAGAAAAGATTAAAATTATTTGTGTTGCTTTCAGAAAAGGGTTTAGCAATTGTGTCCCTTATAAAGATGATTAGCAATTGCAGTATTTACAAAATGGTATGTGATAGTATGTAAACACCTTCCTGGGCCACGAAGCACAGCAATTTCCAGACATTTATGCTACCTTCTGCTTAGTTGGCAGTGAAGCCACCAGCAGGTGATTGTTGATTATTCTCCAGACTTACAAAAACCACACGTAGAGCTGACTGATTGCTGCCAGGAAGGGTGTTCTTAGGTTTTGTACTTGAGTGTTTAGTACATGCCCTAAGGAGCTCTTCAGAGCTTTATGCAAATGCTGTCTCTTCCTATAGTTAGGCAGTAATTAAGGTAAGTCTAATAATTAAGTTAGTGCACATCCAAGTTTGTGGGAAGTTGGTTCTGGCCCCCACAGTCCCTTCTTAAATGTAATTTAAGAAGTTGCATGCATTAAAAAAAAAATCCTGTCTATACATGATTTCCGAATAGTAACCAAAGATAGGCATGACAATCTGGGTTGAAGTGTTTTGGTCTAAGTTTTGTGCACAAACTTGTAATCTTTAATGACACTTCCATTTAGCAATGTGTAACATTTTAGCTACCAGTGCTGCTGAAGTTTCACTTGAACTTAACAGATACGTGTGAATGAATATATTTTTCATAAAACAAAGGAAATTGGTGCTTCTGGTGTCAACCACAGTAATGAAATGAGCGTGTAAAGGAATCAGGTCCTTGCTCATTAAATTCAAAAGCACCTGCTATATTATTATTTGGCTGTAAACCAAAAAAAGAGTGGTTTAGTTAAAGCAGAGGGGAGGGGGGGAAATCACTTAATCAAATTTATACAGCTTTCAGAAAGTTACTGGAACTAAAGTAGTTGGTGATGTAATGTATGAAGTCAAAGAGTGTTTTGCTATGCTGGAGAAAACTAATGGAAACATTCACTTGGGGTAAGACAAATGGTATTAAATGAGAAAACACACCATGAATTGCAAATGGAGCTGAGTTAATTTGTTGCTACAGTAGTGTTGCCCTACTGTTAAATGAAGGCTGTGTAATTATCTTGCTGGCAGAGATAATGTCAAAACCTCATTTCTCCTTACATGCCTCATTTTTACATGAGGGCTAATTGAGCTGCAAGGTGACAACTGATTATATATAGCTATCATCAGGTCCTCTTGCTCAATTTGCAAATAATGTTATCTTTTTTAAGTGATGATTTTTATCACATGTCAAATTAAGGCATTAAAATAGCTTTTTAAAGCTATTTTAGTAATTTGTAGCATTGCATTTGTCACCATTTTATTTATATTTTTCAGTATTCTTCAGTCAAGATTCTTGACATCTATTTACTTACTATCCCTTTACTTAATGCAGAGAGACGTGCTAGTCACTTTTTCATGCCTCTTGATCATCATAAATGAAGGGGCACCTCAGAATCCCAAATAAATTAAGTTTTCTCAAATTTTTTGGTTGTGCTTTCTTGTTTATTGAAAATGCTGCTGAATAATTTTTGTTAATAAATTTCAGACTTAGCAAATATCTGTTCCTTATGCCCAAAGAAGCCCAATGATACTGTGTCAAATAGCAGCACCATTACCTGCCTTGACACAAAATCACAGAGTATGTCAGGTTGGAAGGCACCACAGTGGGTCATCTGGTTCAACCTTCCTGCTTAAGCACATTGCACAGCATTGTGTCCAGCTGATTCTTGAATGTCTCCAGTGGGAGACTCTACACAGCCTGTCTGGACAATCTGTTCCAATGTTCAGTCACCCACACTAAAGAAGTTCTTCATGTTCAGGTGGAACTTCCTGTGCATCAGTTTCTGCCCATTGCCTCTTGTCCCATTGCTTGGCACCATCAACAAGAGCCTGACTCCTCCTTCTTGATAACTCTCCCTTCAGATACTGACAGACACTGATGAGGTCTTGTCTTGGTCATCTCTTCCTAAGGCTGAACAGGGCCAGCTCCCTCAGCCTTTCCTTGTAAGAGAGATGCTCCAGTCCTTTAATCACCTTTGTAGCCATCTGCTGGACTCACTCCATGTTTGTCCTGCCAAGGAGCCCAGAACTGGACACAGCATTCCAGGCCTCATCAGGGCTGAGCAGAGGGGCAGGATCACCTCCCTTGATCTCCTGGCAATGCTCTTCCTGATGCACCCCAGGACACCACTGGCCATCTGGGAGCCAGGTACTGGTGGCTCAGGGACAGCTTGTCCACCAGGACCCCCAGGTCTCTCTTTGCAGAGCTGCTTTCCAGCAGATCAGCCCCCAGCCTGTGCTGGTGCCTGGGGTTATTCCTCCTCAGGTGCAATGAGGAGGAATGTCAAAAGCCTTTAAAGTCGAGGTAGACAGTATCTGTTGCTCTCTCCTCATCCATCCAGCTGGTTTTCATTGTAGAAGGCAATCAAGATTGGTCAAGCTTCATGATGATCAAGGGGCCTCTTCACTTTGTCAGTGCAGAACTAAAGCCTAACGTCATTTTTTCTTGGTCTGTTTAATCTCTGCTTTACCTGTAGGTGCAGTGCTGTCTCTTTCCAAGATCTTAAAGTTTTTTGGCTCTAGCTACATTCACAAGAGCTAAAATAGAAACAGTTAATTTTGCATTCCACAAATATAAAGGAGCCAATCTAGATTTCCGTGTTCTAGCCTGACAGTGCTGAGCTACAGAAGCAATAAATGAAACAAGCCTTAAGACCATGTTTGGAAAAAGAGAACTTCCAAAATCAGGCCCCAATGCTGAAAAATAAACAATTTTTGCAATCCTTCACAAACTTCTTGCATTTTTTGAAAATACTGTTCATAAAGTATTTACTACATATCTGAAAAATAAGTGAGTCTGAAATCATCTTACTATATTTGCTCACTTCCCCCTTGCACATGCAACTTGTATTGAAGTGGAACCTGGAAAGTTTGATATCCTTGTAATGACTGTCTTGTGTTTCAGAGTAGTTACACTCCTACCAGGAGGTTGATAATAGTCTAAATAGTATTTAAGAACAAATTTAAAACAGGAAAATATTTTCATTTGCAAAATATAAAAAAATAGGTTCAGTTCATGTTGTATTAAATACATCTCAAAAATAAGGCATCATAACTTCTAACTTAGTTTAACTTCTAGCTTAATGATGTGAGACTCTGTTATTTCCTAAGGCCCTGTACTTACTCAGTATTCTCAGATCTTTTATTAAACTTAAATGTGTGGCTTTATATTTTAAGTAGATATACTTCTTCATTGGACATGAAGTTCAGCCAGGACTTGGCTTTTAAACAAATGACATCATTATGCAAAACTATCTAAATATAAAGTCTTTTATTTTACTGTATACTAGCCAGTAAGAGAATAAAACTGCTTTGAGATGAAAAAATGCTTTCTTACACTTTTACAGATTATTTGTATCTTGTAGGGTAGGAAAGATACCCTTCTTTATTGGAAACCTCATTACTTAGACCTTAAATCATTTTACTTTATTAGATCGTTCTGCATTTGGAAATTAAATGGTGCCGCTTAAAAAAAGAAATTACTCAAAGACAATTCTGTCTCTTGCTTGTCTGACATCAGGGGAAAGGAGAAAAAAGAAATCAGAGAGCTTCTCCTGGATGAAAGGAGTTGCTTGAAAGTGAAATGTGCAAATCCATCAGTGATATTTTAATAATGCTGGGTCATGTTGAGTTCTGAATAATTTAATCATTTGGTGTATGTTTGCACTTCTGTATGAGACTTTGTTGGAAAATACCTTTTTAATGACTGACTTGAATCCTGAACTATTTTTTTAATAACCTCAATGTTCATGTGATAGTTTTATAAATCTGAGTGTATAGTAAATTTATACTTATTAAATTCTTCATAAATATAGCACAGTTCTCCCTCATGCAGTATAGCTATCATAGGAACTGAAGGATACTGCTGGTCTAACAATACCAGAAAAGTTAGGTTTTTATTGCGTATTGGCAACATATGTAACCATTCACCAAGTCAGAATGACATTTCATTTTATTTTTTGAAATATGCACTTTTTGAATGACTTCTAGGTAGAAGCATTTCTGATGTGTTTGTATAGTACTTACTGTGAGGTTGTGGCTAATTCTCTTTATTGATGACCTTCAGCCCAGTTTAAGGCTGAAAAGAACTTTTGGGTTTTTTTCCTTTATCAAGTTACTTGATTAAAAGCTTGAATTTTTCCCTCCTCCCTTTAATGACTGCCTGTAATGAACAGCAGAACCATTACTCTTGGTTTTCATGTATTGAATTCTAGGGGTTTGAAATACTGTGGACATCAGACAAATTGTCAGATTTTCTTAATAATATATTCATGATTGCTAATAGAAAATCCATGCTTCACAAGATTTTCACTTTAGATAAAGGTAATTGTTTTAATAATGGAGGAGGAGTATTGAGAGTATTATAGTAAAATTAGGAAATACTTTAGACAGCATTTTTCTACTTGAATATTTACCAATACTGAAGAAAACATCAGCAGTGAGTAACCAGTTTCCCCTTTTAAAATATTTATGTAATAAGGAACGTGTGGTAAAAGTACATGATTTTTTGCATGGCTTTATTTTCTAAAGCTACTTTTTTTTTTATTTGCTTAACATTAGCACATTGCTCATCATGTTCTTTTGCAGCCTGTCTGAAAGGTACACTCCCACTGTGCTTATGATAAAATTATTTCTTTAAGGATACATAAAGTAAATATTAGTTTACAAATACAGAAGAGTTCCAGCACTGACTCACTGGATTCTGAAGCAGGTGTAAGGTTTTGCAATGCTGTTAAAGAATTAAAACTTCAAGGATGCTCTGAGGTGTGTATTCCATAACCACAAGCTAAGTCTGCCATTCCAAAACATCCAAGATAACTCCTAATATACCAGGAGTAACACTGGTGGTATTCTCTGCAGGTGCTCATGGGGACTTGCAGAGATCTGAGGATGTGAGGCTGCCCTCACTGGTGACCCCATAATTTCCAGAAGCAGGTGGAGGTGGCAATTACAGCTATGGCCACTATCTTGAACCTTCTGTAGTAGGTGATGAATTGTAAATGGCTAGACCCGGTGCACAACAATAAACTCAAATAAATCTTCAATGTGTAATAATGACAAGACTGAAAGACTGGCAGTTATAACAAGGCTGCTGTTGTCACCCACTTTACTGTAGCCTTGATATCCATCATTATCAGCTGGAGCCAGCTCAAAAGTCGGACAAGAAGGTCCGAAGAAGGATGAGTTGTTTGCGCTGAAGCGTCCAGTAGGTCCCATCTGGCAGAGAGTAAATGGGATTTTTTTGCCTGTTCACTGGGCCAGAGCTGTCCATCATTTTGGGCAGATATCTGATCACTTCATGCTGTGGGACAATATGGCTTTGTGCTGTTTGGTACAGCAATGGCAATTAAAATAACTAAATTTTTCATACATTTCAAGCTTTTGTCTTATGTTAGCCAAAGGTGATCCTAAGAAGGAATCTTTACATTAGAAGAGCTTTTTATTTCTTTGATTCAGGAAGTCAGGTGAGACCAGTCAATGCCAAGTTACTGAAAACTTCAAGGTGATAATGCAAAAAGATTTATAAATATGTGCACAATGGACCTTTTTATCTGTGTTTTCCCAGTCACATGCTTAAGAATACCTGAAAATATCAAAATAGAACACAGAAACTGTCAGAAATGCAAAATCATCTTAAATGCTTGTACAGAAATAGTAGGGTTGCTTAGCCCCTGGCAAGTTTCTTGTAATTACTATAAATCCTAATTGTCTTTATGCATCTTTACTCCCTGCTTTTCTTTGCTAAGTACAGCTCTGCTGGGTTTACATCACATGAGTAGCTTTCAAATGAATTTATCGGACAAGCATGAAGGATTATTCCCAAAAATGTTGTAGACAAAAAATAAAATGTGAAAACTGAATACTGGTTAGTTTAACATGGCAGCTTATCTAATATTCGTTTGATCTTTAGACTTTTCAATCAGATCATAGGATTAATCAACATAACATGTTAATCAGCAAATCCCAGATTGATTCGCCCTGCCTTAGAGGTATAACACGTCTTCAACAGAAGACAATTTAGTTTATTGAATATTAATTTATGAAGTCAATATAATTGCACTTTGTAAATTTGTTTTGTACTTTTGTTTTAAGATACTTAGTTGCAAGAAAAAAGAATCAGATGTCATAATTTTAAAATTAAGGTGATTTTACTAGAGGTTAGAATTTTATAGTATCTAGATTGCAAGCTGCTTAACAGCAGTTTGTTCTGTAAAGCTGTCTTATTTTGCATTCAGGGTAGTTCTTACAAACCTTAATCCTGGCTTTAAAAGATTCAGAGTTGTGAAGCGATGCATTATAGATATGTAGATCAGGTGTTCTTTTAATTTTAAAAGTATTAAGTGTGATGGGAAAGTGTTTTTGAAGCTTTATGTTTTTTGTTTATATTTCATAAGTGTTAAATTTTATACAGCCTCAGCTGCATGATAGTGGTTATTTTTTACTGAGATTTTAATGTCTGTAATGATTAAGAGTCTATAATGCAGGTTCAGTAACTGATGTCCAGGCCAATTGACATACCATCATTCATTTTTTCTTTATTTCATAATAAATCTTGAAGCCTGAAGGCATTAGACCCATGCAGATTTTTCTGCATTTTAGTGTCTTGACAGAATAACAACTTCCAAATTTGAAGTAGCAGCATATTGTATTCCATCTCTATAGACTTAGCTCAAAACAGCGGTAGCCACATGAAAATATATGTCAAGAACACTGTTTTCTCATATTGGAATTTAGGCAATTTGTTTTCAGTCAGAGAGCTGTTTCTAACCTATTTTTGGAGCCCCTCTGTGGCCTGACCATACGTTCTAACATAATTTATGGTGGCACTGTAACATATGGACTTTTCATCATTGTCCAGCTGAAATCCTCTGTTGGACATGGATGCAACCCCATACACAGGCTCCCAAGACAGGTATTTTAGAGTACTATTTAGTTTTGTGTAAGCTGAATTCATCAGTGTGTCTAGCATGCTGTCAGAGTTGTTTTGTGCTCTTTCTTTTTAACAGTAGTAAGAATATTTCTTGTGTATTTTATCTACAAATTGTCAATTAAATTTGGAATGTTTAGCACTTAAGGTAATTTCTGATGAGCATAAGCATCATGAGACCCCATAACTTCAGGTTCTTATTGGGTTGGGCAATACAAAAATAGAAAGCAAAAACCGAGGTAGCTTTGCAGTTTTAAATATCCAGAACAGAAGCAGGAAGCAAAAGTGTCGACTCCAAATACTGATACCTTGTGACTGAAACAATATTGTGTTTGTAATGGGTGTGGGGTTTTTCTCTTGCTTTTTGGATTGGAGAGCATAAATTAAAGGGGGAGAAAAGACAGTAAGGGACTGGTGTGGGAAAAACAAAGAAAGGACAGTAAAATAGAATGGCAGGAATTTGGAGGCAGATCACAGAATATAAATAAATTGAAAGACAAGAAGGGGAAGGTCATAAGTGCTTTTGTTACTCTTGCATGTAGGAACTGATACAGTTGATACTGACTTGACAGTAACTGGGAACTGTGAAGTGATATCAATACTAATAATAAAGTAACACCATTGTTGTCTAATAGTTGTCTTTTAAAAATCTTTCTCCATTTACTTGGGCTTCTTAAAGTCTGTATGAAACCAAACAGAAGACGTGAGATTAAAAATAATTTATAATTGCAGAAGGGTAGTTCTCTTAATTCCATTTTTTTGTTGTTGTTTTTAGTGTCTTCTTTCTTTTCCATATCTAATAAATCTTAATTGTGCTAATTAGAAGATGAAGTAGGGGGAGGATTTTCAACAGTGTATCTCAAAAAGATGAGTTCATTTTTCTTTTAAGTAAAGGCAGACATATTTACCAAGAGGATATCAAGGCAAATGTACAGGTCTGACTGAAACCCAATTTTTTGTACTGAGCTTAGACATTTGAGTCAGGATTGTAGGCAACTTCTCTCTCTTGATGTTGATGTGTCAGAATGGAAAGTAGGACCTGCAGGCAAGAACCAAAGCAAGCAAGGATGTAAACTTTAAACTCTCTAGATTTCCTTTCTTGAAATACTTCAAGTTTTATTTCCAATCACTCTCTATTGTAATGTGCACGAACTGTTGGTACAATTATATACATAATTTTGTACTGAATTAATCTTTTGGTTAAAGTTATATGTTTTTCTAAGTACTGCAGTTTTGCACACTAATTCAAGAGTTGCAAAAAGTCTATGTAGCTGCAGATCTGGCTTATGATCATGGAGGTGTGAAAATTTCTGATAGGAAGAAATTCCCAAGTTCTTTTCCAACTAAACTTTGAGCACAATTCATATCAAATTTGAGAAATAAAAGTAGTCAGGATTAATAACTTTAAAGGAGTTGCAAGCTTTCCTACACTAGTGCTCTGATAACCCTGCACCTTTTTGTTATCTGGCTAGGTTTTCTCTTTTAAAAGAATGAAGCAAAAACCCCCAAAAGCTTGCAAAACAGAGAAAGCACCTCTAAAACACTGTAATTAATTTGTCATCAGAGCACTGAACTATAGTACTGTTTATTAATTGTATCAGTGAATCTATTTAGGTTGTAGTGAAGTTGTCTTGTTAACACAGTGGAGTTGAGATACTGCAAGGATGGATTTGAAAACCTGTGTGTAAAGTGTGGGTTTTCTCAGTATCAGCCCAATACTGGTGGTTGTGGTAATATGTTTATCACATGTTGTAGTAGAATGATGTTTTTCTCTCTTCTGCAGCTGCAGTTACCTAGCTTTTACACAGCAGGTATTTTATTGTATAAAGAATTAGTACAAGGAAACCTTATGAATTCATAATTTTGTTTGTAGAAACCTACTGTGTAACAAAAGTTGCAGTGGAAGCAAAAAGTCTTTTTAGTCTGTTCTTGGTAGTACAAAATACACATTTAAACACTTAAATACTGTCAAGGTTGTAGCAATTGCCTCAATTTTTTTCAACTGTTCCCTGCTTGATCATCATGCTGTAAAAAAAAAAAAATTACTCAGGTTTTTGAAATGTGATAACCATCATACTAATCCAAGAACCTTTAAACAGATGTACTCTTGCTTTGTTTGTTTACTTTGTTCCTTAGTGTTTGTCTTTAGAAAGCTAATAATTTTAACTAAAGAATATATAGAAAGAGTTATAGTACGTCGTTTGGCCCAATTTGTACAGACATATTGCAGGATTCCTTAGTTTTCCTTTAATATGGTAGAGCAATATCTCTTCACTGGGAACTGTCTTGAGGGTCCGAGCTAGTTTTATTATAAAGCTCAGACTCCTTACACACATATCATTGCTGATATTTTTCATTTCATAACTGCTCTGCCATTTCTACTGTTTGCATTTGCAGACTGTTTATTCTAGAGAAAAAAAAATTCTATCATTTAAATCTGTGATATGAGCTGATTATGTGGATGTAATCCACAAGATAAATTCTGAAAGACTCTGGAATCTCTTAAAATGGTCACTCATCATTTTGAGGAAAATTTTTAGAAAGCCTGTGTAATTACAGGATAATTGTATAATTGCACGTCTTAGTTATTATATTTCTTACTTAACAAGTTATATATATTTGCACTAATTATGCTACCAAAAATGTGTAATTACTACATTATAATTGAGGGAGACTGTAATCTGCCAGCTGAAAACAAGTTTGTAGCTTGTATTCTGCAAGCAAAGTCTTGTTAAAAATAAATATATCTTACCAAAAAAAAGATTGTATACTATTGTGGTGTTCTCAGGTTGAACAGAAATAACAAATGGTTGTCTGAGAGAAGTATTCATAATGCTATAGCTGAAAACAGAACAGGGATATACCAGCAGATGGAATAATAAAGAGAACTCAGTATGCTGAATTGGTGTTTAGTCATTATAGCAAAGAACAAACAAAACCAGTTTTCACAACAAGACATTGTCTATAACTACTGTTGATACCCACATCACACAGTCTTTCACTTTCACCTCTAGTATTTCAGTATCCCATCTGGACTGTCATTATTTTATTTTATTTTTTTAATATATATGGCACTGGCTTATTTAATCACTGTGGAGAATGCTCCCAGCCTTTGTCCTATCAGTCAATAGTGAGTGTCAGCTTTGACTTAGCTTTCTTTCTAAATCATGTTATTTGGCTGTCTTGCTAAAGAAACAACCTTTCTTTTTCTGTCTTTCTACAAATTTTAATCTTTTGCTCAGACTCCCATCTTTCTGTATTTTCTGTTACAGTTTCTTGTCTAGCCTTGACAGAATCATTTTTGCCTGTTTATATCCATTTAGAATGTGGTGACAAAGATGGTTTTCTTAACTGAATACCTTTTCACATTATCTTTCCACTGCCTTCCCTTTCCCAATTTTTTTTCCAAATTTAAGGTGCTTTTCTCTTTCGTAAGATTCTTTCAGGTTTGTTTATTGCAGACAACACTCGAGTACATAAAGGTTACTGAGTTTAAAATGTAGTTTAAGAGTCATACCTTGCTTTTAGGGCTTTTGTATGGTGTTTGTTTTGTTTGCTCTTCTTTTATCAATTGTGCCATGTAGCTCGATGCACAAGGTATTAAGATCATAATTTCATTTTCCTGCATTTTTTTCATCAGTTACCCCAATAATGAATGTAGTCAAACTGACACCTTAAAGCAAAAGCAAAACCAGTTCCTCCAATATGATGATATATCAGTCATACTTCCTTGTATTTTCACTTTACCTTCAGTTTCAAAACAAAAGTTAGTTCTTGGGTGCTTTTCTATAAAGCTGAAAAATCTCCATCACTGCAGTCTCCCTATGCATCTTGCCACATGGTCCATGATCTTATCCTAGGAAAGTTGTCTTTCATGTATCTGAATCTACCTTCTTGCAATCCTGAATTCATTACATTAATAGTCACAGATTAAAATTTACATGATTTCTTACTGTCTTTGAAGGCCCACGTGATATTCTTTCTCTGTTTTCTTCACGCTGAGCCACCAGAATGGTGTGTGAGGAAGTTGTGATGAGGAACCCAAGTCCTTTCACCACTGTTCAGTCAGGTTGGAAGGGACCACAGTGGGGTGATCTAGTCCAACCTCCCTGTTCAAGGAGGGTCATCCTAGAATCATGTCCTCTTCATGAATTTATCAGTACTTTGATAGCACACAGCTTCCACTGCTTTTTATTAGAAACAACAGTGGAAGGCTGGAGAAAGCCCTCAAGGGGGAAGTTTTACAAATGTCAGTCCATAACCTTGAACAGGGTTTTGGTAAACAGTATTCTCTCAGGAGGGGAGATGGGAGTTTAACGAAATAATTCAGAGTCGCCAAGACCCAGCAGCCTCTTTCAAAAGGACAGCTTTAGAGCTGTGAAAGCTTGATTTGTCTGCACTTGCCACAGTTAGATTGCCTGTTTACTAGTTACTGTAACTTACTGGGTTTTTTCCAAAGCCTTGAATTCTTAGCTTTTTGCTGTTCAGTATCTTAATCAGGCTCTTTGTGGAGTGCTGCTTGGAATATGTCTATTGGAAAAAGATTCCCCATCTGTAATTATTTCTGAAGATGATCAACTGTGATTTTAATCCATTATATATACTATGTGGTGTATTGATTTTTGACTAATGATAACTTTTAATAGACCTGTCATGGAGTATCAAGTCAGATTCTTTAGAGAATTCTTTAGGCTTAGCTGTACTTCATAACCTCTATGTGATGCAGCGAATGTAGTCACCTTAAAACAGTTGTGTTATCTCAGCTGATGAGACTTAAGACATTCTTCCAAGCATGTCAGGAGGATCAGTGTCACAGCTCTGTTTGTTACCTAAGAGATGATGTCTTGCACCAAAACCAAACAATAAAGGTCTTTTTTTTTTTCCCCCACAAACACCATTTAGTATCAGTAATGCTATGTTTGATAGTGTGTTTGCTTAATTTGTTTAATTGACACTTAAGAGAATTTGGAGTCGGATAAAGAAGAGTTTTATTTTTTTCCAGAGAGATGTGTATGTGTTCTGTGAGAATGGGAGACTTCTGAGTAGGGGAAGTAAACAAATTATCAGTTTTATTTATCTCTCAGCTTCACTGAATGGATGTTGACAAGTGATATGTCCTGATGGTGAGATCCTCGATCACAGTTTCCATGGATGAATTCTTGGTCCTTCCTGTACAGTCACTGCTGAGAGCTGCGCAGTCTTAGTTTCTCTGAAAAAGTGTTCTTCCTTCTGTTCCTAGAGCCTATTTTCACTCTGCTACATAATTGTGTGTTTATGGAAGGTATTCTCTGACACCAGTTCTTAAATGTCTCAGTTTGTGAATACTGTAAAGGAAGATGTTTTTACAGCTTTGAGTGGTTAGGTAGTTATCTGATTATTATCAAGAAAACATTAAGGGACTTTAAAAAAAGATACCCTTTTTTTCTTAAGTATTTATTCTTATGACTGCTGACATTTTAGTCTGTTTCTACGATTGCATGTTCCAGTTTTCAACTGATATTTTTTTTCTAATAATGATCTTTTGTTTATAAGAAATATGACATATTTTACATCTAAATACATGCTTTCAGAAAGAACAATCTTCGTTTTTAGAGAAAAGATGCAAAGACGTATACACACTCTGTGCACAAACATTTTAATTTCTTCTTTTTTTTTACAGTTAGCTGAGGTAACATCCTAGTATATGAAACAATAAAAATCTCAATATGTGAGATTGTTGTTAAATTCACAAGTTTTTATCAAGGCCATATTTTGTGGAGGATACAAATCTGAAATAGAATGTTAGAAAAACATTGGGAGACTCTTCAGATATATTGTGCTTTAATTTATAATGTATAATCTATACATACTGTATAAACTATATAAAGAATCAAGCAATCATGTCTTTCAGTGTTATCTATTGCCATCATTCCCCATGCATTGAGGCTCTCACTATAGCTATTACTATAAAACGTTCCCTAAGTACATAAAGGCTCTAATCGTTAAGATTTTTATTACCAGCCACACATACAGAGCTGCAAATTGCCTTGTTTCAGATTTATTATGTATTACTCTAGAAATTCTATAAAGATCAAAAGAACTGATTACAATGTTGACCTTTGCATTAACTCATCTGAATTTAAATTCAAGTGTTTGATTTGGGAAAATAAGTCCATTTATCATAGGTCTGCTACTGAGGGGATTGTGCAGCCCTGATTGGGAGTGCTGAGACCAAATTTATTTATTGAGCATGGGCTTGAAAATTGTTTGTAGGACATGAGGAACGAAAGTTTGACCTGCCATTGTGTTGCACCCAGGGAACAATGTGGCAGCTGCCCTTTTCAAATATCTAGCAGTTTGTTTTTGCTGAAGAGCAAACAGATATTTATAGTTTAAATGCATTTAACTACTTCAAAGAAGGAAGCCAATACGCCTTTTCTCCTCATGAAATAATTAACTGTTAAATACAAATATTGCAGTCTAGCAATGTGGAAGGAGTTGTGGCATTCTAGATCTTGGCATTTCCTTTTTCAAGTCCTTTTGAAGTTTGCTGTCCTGGAAATATAAATATTTATGAGTGTACGTTTTAGAATTGACTCCTCAGCTAGTAGAAGGATGGTAGCTTTATCAATTAATCAATTGTAGATCATTTAATGTGCATATCTATATCAGCTGAAAGACCAGTCCCTTCTGAAAAGTAAGTAAGTGAAAGAAATTGGAACTATTAAAGCTGGAAGTCTTGTATCCATACTACTCTTGGTAGAAGTGTTCACTTTCTGAAGTGAACTGCTAAATGTGGGGATTTTGTCAAAAAACTGCAGCTTACACATTAAAATGTTGTAGTTGGCAGTTTTGTGGGCTTAGTCTGAGGTATTAGTGAGAGAAACATGATTTATTACTTAAAGGTATCTCCCCTCTGGTTTGGAATAAACTTCTTATATTTAATGTAAACTTAAAGTAATTAAATTCTGATAAAATGCAAGTGTTTATTTGTTCATCAGGTAGCGACAGCAGGTGTACAAACAGGGTGCCATGATGCAGAAGGTTGTTTGTAAAACAAGACATTTGTTGTTTGCCTTCTTGCATTTTTACTCTAAAGCTGGTAAATCCACCAGTGGCACAGTGATAATGCCAGTATGTTTATTACTGTTTTACTTGGGACTTTTTAGTTTAATCTTAAGGAAAATATGTATTAAAATCAATTATTTCATCAGAAAATGCTTTAGTTGAAACTTCGGTATGTCAGGAATGTGTTGATGTCCCACCTCTCTCCTCAAACTATTCAGTTAAGAAGAGACAAGTGGAGATGAAATACCATTTCTGGTATGAAAAGAGACTTGTCTTGACATGTAAGTTGCAACTCTTTAGACTAAAGTCACTCCAGACAGCCAGCAGGAAAGGGTACATTTGGGAAAATAAAGTTTTGCTCTGCTCCTAAAATGATGCATCCAGATCTGTTTAAACTGCCTAACAAAGTCTGCTTTAGGAGATTACTGTTCAATGGAGGCATTTTTATTTATGGATCTGAGTCATATGGCTGAGAAATTAAACACTCTTAGTGGAATTGCATTTTTGGTCTATTAGGAACAATCCAGCTTTTAGGATACGAATACTGTACATTAACTAAAAGTGACACTGCTGCTTAGGGTTTCTAAGGCTTTCCATTTTCAAGTACTTTGAAGATTACCTGCCCTATTATTCTGTTGCTGCATGGCATCTTCAAAACTTCATGTTTTGAACTTTAGATTTTCACTTCTAAGAGCCAAATTTGAGTGATGACCCAATAATAGATGAGGACTGCTTTAATGCATGCAAAGGGTTGTAAGTACATGTTGTCCTAACCAGCCTCAAGTTTTATGGGTTCTGAAGTCAGCAAACTTTAAAAACAATTGTGAGGGATGTTGTCTCACCTCCGGTGTTTATTCTCTTTTAGACACCTAAGTGTTTTGTTAAAATAAATGGCTGGATCCTTGGGGAAATTAATGGGGTTTTGTTTGGGATTTGCTAGGTCTTTTTAGTCTACTGCACTGCGTGTTGTCTGCACCATTGTCTGTAGGTTTATGTTTTTGCTGTGTGGGGAAATGTATTCCAAAGTTGAAAGGAAAGAGCTCCTTTGTATTAGGGGTAAGATTTCATTCTGCTCAAAAGTTGACGGACATTTATTTAATGAGGGTTCCTGAGGAACTGTGCAAGCTTGAACTTTTAGCAACTTCTTTTCCAGAATTTTTAAACTGGGAGGCAATGAGAAACTAACATTCATCCCAAGTGTCCACTTTCTTTACTGAGGTCCCATATCTGTAATGTTTTCCTTCATTTCCTCAGTAGAAATTCTGTAACTCTGCCATAGATCTCTCACAGTATTTTACATGGTTTTAAAAAATAAATATCTTTTAATAGGAACCAAAGCCTTTTGAGAGGATGCAAAAAAGGGTGTTTATTTCTGTGTTGATCAGAATCCTAAAGCACTTCGGGGAGAAAATATTGATTATACAAAGAAGACTATTCTTTTGGCATGAAGGCATTTATTGTCAGATGAAGGAGAACACTGAAATGTTTGTGTTTTAAAAGTGGCTCCTTCATTTAAACTGCAGTAATTTCCAAGCATAGTTTGAAAAACTACACATATACCTAGAGAGTCAAAACAGAATCCCTTGGTCGTCCTGACCCTTGCTCCCAACCCTTGGTCTTTTAAATTGTAAAATGGTGACCCTGTTGGCATGATAAAGAAAACATACTCCAATTGCCTGAGGATGTTCTGAATGTCATGTGTCAGTCTTTATGTAATCAAGGGGTATTTCCCCTGCTATTCTCTGTTTCTGTGTTTACTATTTGACTTCAAACTCTAAACTTTGTATAGAATTCTTCCTAAATATTTCTAAATGGCAGAAATAACACAAATATTCAGGTTTAACAAACCGCAATGTTACAGAATTCTTGAATCAATCCCGAGCACTGCATTATGTTGTTTATTTATTATGCCTTTCAGTAGATATGTTTTTCACATAGTAAACTATGATCTTACCTGAAGATGAAAAAAGCCTATTCAAAAGAATTCCAGGGGCATGGAAGAACCCCACAATAAAAAAGAGGAATTTTTCATCACGGTAAAATGGTGCTAAAATGGTGGATCATACAAAATTATAGAAAAAAAATTCAGCGATTTTAAGGTAAGATACAAATGGAAAACGTACACTTGCTAATTTAGCCACAAAATATCTCTTGCATAGTTTTATATGAAAGCTTCTGTAGCTGATAGGCTTTCACTTTGAATCAATGAAAACAGTAGTAAAATCCCCATATCTTATGATAGAAGTAAGTAGGTATTTGGTTAGAGCAGAGGTTCCAGAGGTGATCTCTCAGATCTGCCAGTAAAAGCAGGAAATAACTCTAAATTCCTGTAGTAGACTGAAGACAAATACATTTCTGGAAAGGTTTCATGGGAACAGTAATTTACCCTGTACCAGAGATAAACTATTTAGCTGTGTAAAGAGATGAAGCAAATATTTTTAATGGCATCTTTAGAAAGAAAACATGATTTCTTTGTGTATCAAGTTAGATGAATATGAAATTTTCAGGGTTCAAGGCACTTCATCATCAACTACATCATCATGTAGTTGATGTTTTGGATGATAAGCTAGGCATAAGATGTATGTCTGCATCCCTCAATTTCAGAACTGGAAAGATGTTTAATTTTTTTTTTTCCCTAAAGATCATTGTGTGTGAATGTTGCTTTTTGAGGAAGGTGCCTTGAACCATGTAACTAATGCCATATTTTCCCCCACCCCACACAACAAGCACTCCCTCAGTATGCACCATTTTAATAGGCAGATGACCTCTGATTTAGTAGTGAGATCTTTCATTCTTTATGAATGTGAATGGCTTTGATAATTTTCCAGAATTTTCTGTAAGTTTTCTTTTTTCCATTCAATATTTTCCTCAGTACATGGCTATATGCCGGAAGAACTTGAAAACGTTCCCAAATATTTCATGGCACTTATGGCACCTTTTCAGTGAACATCTATTTCTTGCCAACAGCATTCCGCTTAATTAATATATCACTGCATTTTTATTATTTTTAAAATAGTTTATAAAATGTCAAAGTTTATTTTGTTTTGTGCTACTACAATATTTGTGGGTCATAATGCCAAACTCAAATGACTGTTTCCCGAAATTTTTTTTCTTGGCAACCTACACAATTTAATGCTATCAGGCGTATGATACGTACAACAGAGTTTTTATGCCAATGTATACAATTTATTGAATGCTGCCATCAAATGTAACTTCATAAGAAATTCAGCCAAAGTTGTGGATGTGCCTTTTTTCCCATAAATTGAGCTGTTTATAAATTCTTCTTAAACTTAAGAGTTCTTCTAACTCTTTGTAAATGTTAGTTTCCAGTTAACTTTGTGGAATGCAGTATTTATGCTGTTGTCCAGTTAGTAAGTGAATAGATGAGCTTTACCTCAACCAGCAATTTTGATTTATTTTGGAGAAATCTGAGTATCATATCAATAGTTTGGAGCATACCACTTATTCTAATGTTAAGCCTGCATGCAAACCAGGCTTAATAATGTGCCAAGTTACCTCAATTCAGCCTCTATTCTGCAGTTTGAACTTTTAGGTGTTTGGTAGGAATAATCTGTCAACATAGTGTTGCTTCAGTAGCTAAATTAAAGGTACTGATGCTGAAAGTTGCATTTGGTAAGCAAACATCACAGGTATGCCTTGGCAGCAAATGAAATGAAAATAACTCACTTCAAAAACTTTGTATCTCAACCAACATGAATGGCAGGCAGTGGGTTCAGCAAGGCTTTGTGTTGGTGGTATTTACTCAGCCATTTTGGAGATGGTAGAAAGCAGGAATCTGGTTATATGGACCCTGATGTCTTTGACCCCTGAACAAAGTAGAGAGATTCAAAGAATTCCTCAAGCACCACTTATAAAGAAATAGTTATTGTTATCTTTCAACAGTCCATTAGTTTTATTTTACTGAAGACTTCTGTGAAGGTGTTCTTTTCCAAATACTGTCATTTTTGTAGTAATATTTGCACACAGATTTCATTCTGGCTAATTTTCCTATTCGTTCCCTCCCAGACTAAAATCAAATACATATTCCAACATCCCATAGGAGAATGCTTCGTTTTTTGTGCTGATAGTAAAAATACTTCCCTTGACTGAAAGTGAAGTTTACATCATGGAGATCATCAGATTATGCCATGATGTGGTATATGTGGACATGTATAAAATTTAAGCAGCAGGGCTGTCACTCATAAATAGCTGCTGAACACAATGTACTTCCATTTCCCTGTCTTGGATGTTGTTTTGGTGACTCATGTCATACTGTTATATGAGTTGTAAGTTTTAAGGACAATTTGTCTTTATTAGGGGCTAAGTTAGCTCAAGGTGTTTCTGTAATACCATGCCCATAAAAACATAAAATGTTGGGGTTTGGTTCAAGATCTCTGTGTCAAAGAGTCTTTGGCTTCTCTGATTTTTTTCATCCCTTAATAATAGAGAAAATAATCTTCTAACTCCTCATGAGCAATATAGGTTTTCCTTGAAGTTTTGCTAGCAGTTGCTGATAACCAAAGGCCAGAATTCTATGATGTATGATGTCTGCCCTGAGGTGGGTGGAAAGTCAGTCCTCTCCAGGACCTGGCAAAATGTGCTTCACAGCTTTGTGTCTGAAAAACAATGCTGTTCTCTGTGTCCTGCAACACATGAAACACTTGCAACAGGGAGAAAAATGTTCTTTACTTGATCCTCTATATGATCACGACCCAACAAACCAGGTACTCCTTTTGTTCTTGTTTCTACAGTGACTTACTTTGTAAGTAGAAGACACAGTTTTGGTAGGAAAACATTTCCTGTACATGGTTTTATCAGGAATTTCAGAAGCCTGAGACAACTAATGTGTTGTAGAGTCACCAAAACCTATTTTCATGGATCTGGCCAGAAAAGTAAAATTGATGCTGCCAGAGTCATCGGGGAGAGAGAATTGTCTTTCCCCCATGTAATTTCCAGAAACAGAAGAGCCTGTAAATGGGAACAGTGCCCTGATTTCTGTCATGCAACAGAGGCAGCCACTGTCCTCACTCACACAGACACACATCTAGAGGGTACTTAAACTCTGTTTTCTGTACATTGTTTTAAATTTCCTGAGAGCAAAAGTTTTTCACATACTGAACAAATCTTTCTGATAGAAACACTGTAAAACTCCATTTACTTGACAGCACAAAACCAGCAATGCTACTTCATCTTGCTGGAGGAGAGGATAGCAAATAGAAGCAGCATTCTGCTCCTGGAAGACAGGCTTCCTTTCCTTTGTGAATTGATGTTTTGGGATAGTTATCACTATAATGTATTACAAGTTTAAATTAATGTAAGGAGCTCTAGGCTCTCTTAAGATCATACTGTGATGTTTTCCATCATATAGGGCTTGATACCATACAAAGAGAACTTCAGAGCACTTGCACTGATAAGGAGGAATTTGAGAGTAAGATAATACAATTTAGTCTTCAAATCAAAGTGGATGATGTCTTTGCACAGTCCATTCATGAGCTTAGCCATCAGTATGATACATCTTTGGGATCTGCATTATGTTAGAAATTACGAAATGCTGTGCAACCTTATTCAAATGTTGATATCCCAGTGTGACACTGCTATTAAACCTAAAAAGGTGGAGAGTTTATTGTAAAATGTATAAGTGGAATGCCCACTTTTGATTTTTTTTTTTCTATTAGAACCTCCTTGTTTCCATTTCTTCTATAGTAAAGGTTATGAATTATTTATATTTGAAGACAGGGTGATGGAAAAGCTAGAGAATGTCTTGCTAAGAAGAATTATATTTATTGTAGCATGTTTTAAAATGTTTTATTTCTATGTCACTTTGCTTGGAGAGAAAATTTGAAAATGTATCTTAAGCCTGAATTTGGCTTGACCTTAAAAATGCCCAATGAAAAGTTGATTTCTGAGCTTTTGCATCCTTCTCCTGTTCATCTCAGCTGGCGTTTACAATCTGAAACAATGGTTATAGTTGTATATTAGAAGTTCAGATGGCAGAAAAAGTGGCAAATACAGAAGGATTTCTAAAATCTGTTAAGTCATGTAAGCTTATAGTTTGAAACATTTATGTACAGATCAGTTCAAAATAAAGAGAAATGTCATCCATGTACATACTGTGAACAGTGAAACTGTCCAAGTTTGTGACTGAGGCTCCCCTACAGCCTTTTTCCTGTTGTTTTTCCACTTTTGTGAGTCCTTCTGGTGAGAACTTCACTTGAAATGAAGAAAAATTGTTTCATGGACACTAATTATTTAAATGTCATGTAACCTAAAGGGCAAAAGGTCACATGTGTGAATTTTAGCAGTTCACATGTGTGAATTTCACAGCATCTGTTATTGATCAAACTGTATGGATTTTGAAACATGTTTTATTCCAAATCTTAGCAAAATGTAACCTTTTAATCCATAATCTTCTGATAACTGTTTTCTTCACGTGGGAAATTTTTAGGTACACTGCTATCAGCATTCTCATGTGCTCAGTCTTCTTATCTCCTTTTATTTGTTCAGGTACTGCCTGGTTTTTGTTGTTCAGGCTGTAATACAGCTCTTTGGGTGCACCTTGGAAAAACCAAAAGGTATTAAGTTTTTCATGCAAATGAAACTTTTTAACAGTTCAAGACTTTAAACCCATGCAGGACTGTAGGTGTTACAATAGGAAACCATTTGGTGGCTGAGAGCAAGAGGAAATATCCTGGCAGATGTGTCAGAGGTTACTAATCCTCGCCTATTTCCCAGTTACTAGAAGTATAGTGGTATGAAAAAGGATTCCACTGTTTTTCTGTTTGCTGTAAGTCCTTTTTCTGAAAGACTGTGGGCTTCAGTGCAAAACAGGCAGTGGGGCATTCTGTTTAATTACAGTGGTTGGCCCTTTGATTTTCATTTCATTCATAAACTAAAATCCTTTGCCTTTTTTTGTAAATAAAAAGGCATTACTTGCAGGCTGCATTTTTGTCAGTATTTTTCATCTGTTTTCTGATAATAGAATCTAATATTAATGTGTCTATGTCTAAATATGTTCATGAGTGTATAGATTAATGGAACTCATGTCAGCATGTTTAAAGTGAGTTTTAATGTGTAAGTAAAATGGAAAGATTTTAAAGCAAATTATTTGGCTCAAAGCTCCATTTATATGGTATATGTTTCAAGCTAATAATCAGGGCTTACTGTGGGTCAGCATGTCATATCCCAGTGGTGTCTAGTGAGATGGAGGGTTATCTTCTATGTCAGCTAGATAACCCTGTGAACAATTTGGAGCAGTGGAGATAATGGGAGTGAATTCTGAAATGAGGTGGAACTCTGAGATGGGGCAGAATTCAGAACAGGAGCTGGAAATACATCAGGAAATACAGGGCTGTGTGTGAGCACCATGGGGCTGCTTGTGAAGGCAATCATCTTTTGGCATCAGTAGTCACTTGTGTTTGACAATAATCTTTCTTGATAAGCTGCAATTAAAAAGTGAGAGAATGCCAAATCAGGTACATACTCCTAGAAAAAAGTTAAGCTAAAAAAAAAAAAACACTTCCTTGCTTCTGGCCCTATTTTTATTTATCTATTTTTTTTTTTAAATTTTGAGGCAGACATTGAACAATAATAAGTATTTTTGCCATGTTTTGGACAGCTTTTTTCCAAGCTGTTTTGTCCACAATTATTGTGGTTTTAAGAAAATCTTATAGTTTATTCTCCTTTTTTCTTCACAAATTATAATTTTTATGTACTTGGAGGAAATTGTAGGTGGCAGTATTGTGTATTGTGTGGCAATAGACACACTTTCATCCTTCAGGTTTTTAATTTTTTTTTTATTACTCTGTATTTTACTGATTTTAATTTTATATATAAGGAAAAGGCTAAATCTGTTTCACATTTATGAAGGGAATAGTTGTGTGGTCTCTGGTTTCATACATCTCAGATGATGCAGCAAGCTTTCTGTTTGTGCATCTAAATCAGACTACTGATACTGCAATTGAAGTAATTCACTCTTCATACAAAATATGTAACTTACATGAACAGATTATACCCTACTTGGGTTTCAGGTTTGTGTCCACCTTTAGAGCTAGCACAGTACATTCTGCTAAATTCCACTGTCATTTTGGAATCTGGGCTACTGCATGTATCTGTTTGTAGCATGCATTTGGACAAATCTCAGGAGCAGTGGTACTAAAGGCATTTTTCCCACTGTCTGTTGTATCACTCGTGTTTGCTGTTCATTTTTAGCCACAACCCATATGAATAATGTAGCACTGATGAGCATGTTCTTTCTGTTCCCTTTCTTCCCACACTGGATAACCTCAGCTGTAACTTGGAGCAAAAGCTTGGTGGCTCCTGTAGCCTTTGGTCAGCCAGTAGGGGCCACTCACAGCTTGCGGCTGAGGCTGGGCGGCGTCTTGGAACTGGGGGTTTTGTTGTGTGCTTGGGATTTGAATCCACACCCAGCCAGCTCAGGCTGCCATGCACTGGTACCTGCACAGGGCTCTGCTAGGAGGAGTTCTGCTCAGATACCTAAATGCTTTAATATTGATGTTTCTCTCTTCCCTCTAATAAGTTCTATGGCAGCAGGAATAAAAATCACCTTCTGTACTTCAAGCAGGCCAAAGCAAATGCTTTGATGACATCCTTTGTTGCTGGTGCAATCATTGCTGTCATTAAATTATATTATATTACTTTAACAAAGTAAGGAAATACCATCACAGATCGCTTTTGGGGGAAGGGAAAGGAGGGTCTTGTTTAAGGGTTTTTTTCTTGTTTTTCCCAAATGGAACCAGCATCTCCCAGATCAAGGCTCATAGCCTAATCGCTACTTTGCTGTTTCCTCCTCCCTGTATTACTGTGTGGGTGACTTAGTGATGATAGTTTTACATTATTTCAGCATTTTAGATTATTCTTTACAAATAAGGGTACAGTCCCAACACTACTGAAATCAAAATCCCATTGATTTAGTGAAGATTTTACCTAAAAATAAGTTTTATATCTAAACAGACAGCTAGAATATCATCATAAAGATTTTCTATATATATTTATATATACATTTATGCAGTATATCATTGCAGCATTTAATTAGTAGCTCCATTTCCCAAATAAGGGAAATATGGTTTAATTAAAATTAAATTTGCTAAATACTAGCTATTTACAGAGTAGTGAAGTAACAAACTTCTGGCCTCTGTTTTATTCTAGAGCTGCCCTGAGTATTTCCCCTTTCCTAATATAAAATATTTGAAACAGTGGAGCTGTCTGGTGTGTCTTTGTAGTCAGGAGAATCTTAATTTGCCTTTTTACAAGGAATTGATTTAATTGAAATATAAAGAAAAACTAAGAATTTCTGATTTATATTTTCTTCCTGAGACTTTTAAGTTGGTCCATTTTTTGCAGGGTTGAGCTGTTGTTGGAGGCATAGTGCCACACAGTACTATTTCATATTAAGTATTAGGAATTTCAGAAGAAACTCTCGCACTGACTTCCTTGCAGATGGGACACTTACAATTCTCCATTTACCGGATGCTTTCCCCACAGACCAGGTTTTTTTTGTTACATTATATATTAGTATTATTTCCTCTAATATCTCCTCCAGTGTCACTTGTATTACACACCTAAAGACAGCAGAAATGCACTAATATATATATTATTACAGTGCATCATTAAATTTACTCTGCCTATTCTATAGTATGTAAAAACTATAGAACCCTTTGACAAAGATTTAGGACAAAACATGGGTGTGATATTTTTTGTTAATGTTACAATTTAAAACAAACAGAAAATGTTACACCCAGGCCAGTCTGTTTTCAAAAAAGTACTTTTTTGTTTTAAACTTTCATTTGTTTAACATCAAGTTCAAGCTTTGTCTTAAAAGTAGCAGAGGAAAACTGTGAAATAGCAAAAGTTTGCAAAGAAATTCCATTCTTTGTTTTTATACATGGGATTTAAATTTTCCATTTTTCTCTGAAGTCACTAGGTAGTAGAGTTTTCTTCTTTTGGTCTCTGATATTCTCATGGTATTCCTTTTCCGTCTGTTAATCATTCAGTTGAAAGCTGTATATCAAGAGATAGAGGCAGTTTGATCAGTTATGTGAAAAGAAATGTAGAGAACCCTTTAACAGTGTGTGAAATCACTGGAGAGATTGGGGAGCTGGGACATACTCTGTAATACCATGAAACTTACTGATTCTTACTTTCTTTTTTTTTTTTTTAATACCTTAAGAGAAAGCAGTAAATCATGTACAGGGAGGTGACTCTTTGCTTTAGGATTAAAATCCATGTCTTTTGACCTATTTTTTAAATAGTTTTTCCCTATCACTTGCATGTGTTTTGCAAGCAGAATGGCAATGGTACATTGATTTTTTGCAACACTGTTAGTAAGAGGTTAATGTTAAAGAAATATGACTAGAGTAGCAAGAACCTGGTATAGAACTACTCTGCCAGTGAGCCATGTCATGAAGACTTTGTAGAGTTTGACTGAACATCACTTAAAGGTAATCTGTGCTTTAAAGAGATGCTTCTCTGGAATGGTCAGTTTGGGCCCTTCAGCAAGAGTGTGCTTTCAGAGAGAATAAAAATATAATGGTAATGTCAAGCAAGGATTATGGCAATGTTCCTGTAATGTAAACTGTGAAAGCTATTTTTGTTTTCATAGTTTTCTGTATTGCTCCAAGTCAAATGTGCATCTATATTTTTTTAAAGATGTATTTTAAATCCAGAACTTTGTTTAGTGCATGTACTTTCCAAGGTTCCTAGTGGAGAAGGGGTATAAAATGAGTAATACTAAATAGGTGCTAAAAATAATAAGGTATCACTTTTAATCAGTGCAATAAAATGTGGAGGACAGATTTTTCTCTATTTCTTCCCTTGGTATAGTTTGATTTAATTTCCTATAAATTGACAGTTGCAGATCTGTGAATTATGAATTTGACCTTGTCATGCTGTAATTTCCTGCAAAATGCTGTTCTCTGGGATTTGATTTTAGTTGTATTTCATTTTGGAAAACAACTTCTTTGCTGAAAATCCTGCCTGAGAAAATTGGATTTGCTATGGAACTTTTAAGCTGTAGTTGATCATAGCAGTTAATTTATAGAGCAGAAAAAGGAACCTGTTCTTTCATTTAGGAAAGCAGCTAGCTTATTTGTATAATAAGTGTCCAGCAAAAGTTTACTGAAATTTTACTGGTTTTGCCTGCTATGAATGTGACATATTGTGATGACAAAGCCAAGCTTTCAAGGCAAATACTTTAGTAATTATTTATGTGGCTTTTTAAAGTACATTATAGACTCATTTAGATTAGAAAAGACCTGTAAGAAAGATCGAGTCCAGCCGTAAACCCAGCACTGCCAAGTCCACCAAATCATAGCAAGGAAATAACATCCTGTAAAAAATGAGCTCAGTAGTATCTTTTCATTGCACATTCTGTGGAGTGCTTGGCATAAAATCTAATTCAGAAGGCAAAAACATCACATTCAATGTTTAAAAACTACTTAATCTGCAAGAAACTTACTTTTTGAGTAATGGAAAATATATCTGAGGAACAATTATGAATAGGACATAGTCTGTGTTTTTTCAAAAATATTATGCCCTAAGATAAATTATGAACAGGGAATGTATTTGCTCACTTGACTGTGTGGTAACATGGGAAAAAATAAGGGACAAGAAGTATGGATGAGCGTGCATATTAGGGTTGTTTATATTATTTAAAATACTAAAAAAATACTGAGTCTTGAACACATCCATACTTGGGAGCTTTATATCATAGGTGACTTTAAAAAATAATTCATGATTTTTCATGGGCTATTCAGGAACTGAACATTAAAGTATACTTCAAATGAGAAGTAAGCAGAATTGTCAAGTAACAGTATATCATATTTTTGTTTTGCATTAATGTGTTGTGGGTTTTTCTTGGCATATGGTAGTAGCCTTTCTTTAAACTACAGCACATGTGAATGAAAATAGCACTATCATATTTGATTAGAAGATGGATGACTTGATCCACAAAATTTACTCTTTATTTCTCCAGTCTTAGACACCCCTTTGCCTGTCCACATGAAGTGGTGGTGTTCAAGCACCCTGTGACTGAGCTCTGGATGCTTTGCTCCCTGTCCCTCCGCAGTGTGAGCCGCTCCAAAGGGGTGATGATCCCGCAGTATCCAGCGCTGGTGCAGCCTCCCCTCCAGTGCTGTGTGCAGTTTTGGGCTCCACAGTTGAAGAAGGATGTGAAGGTCCTTGAACGTTTCCAGAGGAGAGAACAAGGCTGTTGACAGCACTGGAAGGCATGTCCTGTGAGCTGTGGCTGAGGGCTCCACGCTTGTCTGGTTTGGAGGAAAGGAGACTGAGGGGCGACCTCTTACAGCTTCCTGAGGAGGGGAAATAGTGATGGCCTGATCTCTTATCCCTGGGACCCGGTGATACAAGAGGTGGGAATGGTGCAAACTGCCCCAGGGGTGGTCCAGATGGGACATCAGGAAGCATTTCTTTACCAAGGGCGTGTTCAAACACTGAAGCAGGATTCTAAGAGACATGGCTGATGCCCCAAACCGGTCGATGTTTTTGGATAATGCCCTTAACAATGCACTCTAAATTGGTCAGCCTTGAGTTGGTCAGGCATCTGGTCAAGATGATCACTGTAGGGTCCTTCCAGTCAAAATGCTCTATTCTCTATAACTGGCATTTTAAAATGTCAGTTGAGGTGCTCAATATTATTTTCACAGAGTGAAATCCTCTGACTTCTTGTCCTGTTTCTGTGTAATCCCATCATCTTTCCTTATGTCACTTCTGAAGTTTGTCACGTGTAGTATCTTGCAGGGGCAGATCAGGTTGGATATTAGGAAAAATTTCTTAACTGAGAGTCATTAAGAATTAGAACAGGCTTCCCAGGAAAGTGGTGAAGTTGCCATCCTGGGAGGTGTTCAAAGAATGAATGAACAGGTGTGTCACTTTTTGATATGGATAAGCACGCGTGGTGGTACTCAGTTGAAGGTTGGACTTGGTGATCCTGGGGGTCTTTTCCAACTGTGATTTTGGGCAGCAGTATATGGTGTTGTGTATTCTGAGGCAAAACCCCTTAATGTTGAATACTTTTCCATTTTTCTGTGTCTATTAGTTTAGGTCATAATTTCTCAGACAAAGCAATCTTTGCAAATTGGGAGTATTTTGTCTCTGAGTTGGAGTACCTGTGTCTCAGAGATTTTATGAATAGAATGCAGCCATCACCTTGTCATCTTATTCATGCAGTGGTGAAAGGACTTGTAGCCAGAAGAGACTAAAAGTTCCAAAAATTACCCTAAACTTTATTAATATTGGAGATTTTGTAACAGTGAGGTAGCAGATGAAGATGGGCATTGAGGTTAGGTTTAGCTTATTACACCCTAGGTAAGTTTTGCAAACAGGAATTAATTTGCATTAACACACTGAGAATGTTACAGTAATCAGCCGCGGGTTTTATGCAAAGGTCTGTATGTGTGTACCTTGTGAGTTTAGTTTTATAAACATTCTGTGACTGTGTGGTAGCTGAAGCCATCTGGGGCGTGCAGGAGAAATCTGAACCCTGTACTTTGTGATCAGTTGTAACTGTATTCCAAGCAAGTACATATTCTCATATAAATTCGTGGAAAAACCTACTTCTGTGGCTTCTATATTATTTTAGAACTGGCAATTTATCAAGTGAATTTTCTTGAAATTTCCATGCTTATTAAATTTCAGATTATGTATTTTGAGTAAGCTGGAAACTTAAACTTGTTTCCATAAGTATGGCTGCAGGTAAACAACCAATTTTAGTCCAGAAAATAGCTTTTGCTTCTGTCAACATGTTGTTTATTTTCTCCCTGAGATAAAAAGTTCGGTTTTCTGATATTTGTACCAAGATAAAGTCTGTAAACAAGATTAATATAGTGTGGAAAAGGTTGTCAGCAGCCCTGGCAAAGGAAATAAGTTGCCTGTACACAGAACATACTGTAAACTGAATAAAAGTGTCAGGTCCACCATGAGATAATGTGATCATGAACCTCTAACAAAGCATGACATAGGCACAGTCTGCTTTTCTTATAGCCACAGTGTAGAAAATGGATTACTATATTCCAGGGATACCCACTGGAATAGCATGAAAACCTCATTTTGAGATTAATGCAGGATATAACTCTCAAGAGCTGAGCTCCATGCTTACCTGTAGTTTTAAAGTAACAGTTTAGTTATTAATCTTAAAATTTGGAAATTACATATTAAAATACTGGCTTATATTTCCAGGTCTGTCGTTGTGAATGGCCATTTCTCAGTTTTATTATTAGATGAACTGTGACATTGAAACAGTAGTATTTGGTCAATGTTTTATTATCATCCTGTGCCTGTGTAAGGCCTTGATCAGTCTAGTAAAACAGTAAATTCCACCTGGGAATAAAGCAGTAGGTGCTGTTTTCTCATGTAGCTGCTGGGATTTCCTCTACTATGATTTGTATTTTTGCATAGATTTTTCAGAGATAAGATATTACCAATTCTTTTTAATCCTCATCAGCCAGAAAAGTGACAGCACTTTATTGTTGCTCAATTCAGCCCAGAGTGACATCGTTCTTCAGGTCAAAGAAGCAGATTTTGGTCAAATACTTTAACCATGTGGAGCTCTCAAATTATTCAGTGAGCATTCTTTGAAAGTCTTCCAGACTTGGAACTCTGACTGCCCTGCCTTTTCTCCATTACAACACCAGATTAATAGGGAGGTTTTACTTGAAGAGTTGAGCTCATTGTTCTTTTAATAATGAGAAGGCTGCTTTTATCCTTGAATCTCCAGCTTATGTACTTTTGGCAAGCCTGAGCCATATAAATGTATTACCATTGAGTTTTTGTGGTCTCCTGTCAAAGCTGGAAGAACATCCGACTTCATTCTACCTCTGGTTATCTCCTGACTATAAAATTATCTCCAAGGAATGAAAAGATCTTCCCTTCATTCTTTCCCTCAGAAATAGTTTGTCTGCTGCTCTAGTTCCTTGAGCACATGTATCATGAGTTCTCTCTTATTCTTCTGCTTTTACCTATCTACATATGCACATGAATTAAGCATTTTGCAAAAATAAAAGCAGAGCTGTTTGAATCCATGCTTGAGCAATATCAGGATGCCATCATCTGCCAAAGTCTGCACGTGCTCTTGTGCATTCTGAAGATCACTCTTCAGTTGAGGATATCACATACTTTAGATCTCAGTATATATAAAGCACTAGACAAGTTCTACGTTATAGTTTCGTAAAAATTATTTTACCTTTGCTTTCTATCTCATGTCAACTTGAATTTCAAAAGCTTTGTGTTGGGAGGGTTTCTTTAATAAATGTATTAATTGCCTTTACTGTGTCTAGTATACTGTCTATTTTGTAATTAATGTTTGTGATATATTTTTCTTAATAAATAATCATTTTGTGGATATGCTGCCCCATTATTCAAAAACTTCTTTTTTCCTTCATGTTTCCATTAGATAACTCCAGGACCAGGCGGTAGCAGAAAAACAGTTCACTTGTCCCAGGATTCTCTTCACCATGAGTGAGTATCAGTGATGAGAGTTACAACTTTTTTGGTATTTTTTGCTTTACAATGCTACCTCTGCCCAAAAGCCACATTTTACAACTGCACAAACACATGATGAGCATCTCAGTTCAGTTACATGATGGTCTTCATTTAGTAAGAGTACTTACAAACCTTTTTATTTCATTTTTTGTTTCTTAAGGAAACATGAAATTAAGTGCTTTGTAGATGTGGTTTTATTACTTTCTAAGTATCCTTTCCTAAAATACAAACTTGTTTAAGGCTGGATGGCAAAAATGGGATGTATGAAAATACATAAACATCACATCTTCGAGTCTTTCATGTGATGTATCATGTGAGGAAGAAGTTTATCATAATTTTCACAAAAAGATACTGAATTCACTTTTTGAACACCTGTAAATAGAGAGCGTAATTCACTTTGTTTAGTTACTCTTGTATGTCATTACTTTAAACGTATTCTCTTCAGCTGACAACACTTAACAGCATTATTTATTGGTTACATCTTTTGAATACTTAGAAGATTACATTTTCCTTTATTTTTAAATCAAAACTCTGAAACAGACATACATGGTGAAGAAATTGTATATTTGGAGATGCATTTATGTCTTCTAAGTGCTACTAGATGCATCATCCACAGTTTAAAACAAAACTTGCCAAAGCAGAGATACTACAGACATCAGTTCCTCAGCACCGTTTTATCCCACTAAGCCACCTCTGTTTCATCTCATAATTTGATAACGTGTGTGTAAACTCAAGAGGATTTGATTTCATAAGTTATTTCTACCATTAAGTAATTCAGCTGTTACTTTATGGGCTTTAGTTTTGCTTATTTTAAAAGAAACAAGCAAACAAATAATACTGTAATTAAGGCAATGGACAAAAAGGTAAAAATCGGTGTGATGTATCACTTTCCCATTAAAAAAGGTCTTATTCCTTTTGAAGGGTTTTTAATATCTAAATACAAGATGCATTTGGATTACTTTGCTGTACTTTTTCACTAGAAATGTGCTTTTTTTTCTTCTTTTCCTTTTGCAAGTGTGCAGGTTTGTACGATGCTTGCTACAGCTCCATTCAGATGGCAATTCAGTTCTTTGTGACCACAGTGTGTATATGAACCAGTATTATCATGCTTTTACTGCTGTTGAGGGAAGAGGCGCATTTGACATCTCTCTGTGTCAAAATCTTACTCCCGATTTCCATCTCTGTGAAATAAGGCTGCCAATAGTCACAATTTTGCAGTTGTATGGAGATACAAAGCTGCTGGGTTTTCAGAGTTGACATTTTACTTTAGATTCAAACTCAGACCTCAATTGGTGAAATAATACATAAACAGCTATCAGGTAGTCCAAACTACTTTAAAGTCTTTTCAGCTATAATCACTAATAAGTACCACTTCAGTACTAAATATGGAATTACTCTAATTTATGGCGTGTGCATTGTAGTATATTAAAATACCATCATTTACGTATTATTTTAGCTTGTTTGACAAAATACAATTACCTATAAAGCCAGCAGCTACTCAGAAGTGCAGTCTGTGATGCATTCTTTCAGAGCTGTTACAAACTTAGAGAGTCCAATAAAAATGCCCCATTAAAACAAACCCATTGCCAAAGGCTGTGTTTTCCTGGCAGGCAATAAAATACCCAAAAGCACGCACAGACTGGTCATATGACAGCATGTGCTTTGTTAGTTATATTGTCAAACCTGTCTTTTCTTTTTCTCCCACAGTCACTGGTTTAGTCCTGGGGCTAGGAAGGAACATAGCCAGGTAAGAACTGCTTTGATCAAGAACATTTTACTTGAGATGTATAAAGAACTTTAACTACCTCTGCTCCAGAGGTAGTGGACTAATATTTTAAGAAATTGTAAACAAAGCAGGTATAACTTCATATCTTCTTGTAGGCAAATATAGTAACAGCAGTGCATTTCCAAAATTCTCTTTATTAAAACTCTTTAATTAGTCACTTAATTTCACTTAAGTATTCTTGAGGTTTTAATGTTCAAATGAAAATTCTGGGTTTTTTCTAATCATTTTGTCAAATGTGGTATCTCCAAATGTTACCTTAATCAAAATGTTGGAAAGCAAAACGTTTTGTGCCCAAAATCAAGAAATACAGAACCAGTTACACAAGAGGGGAGGATTCTACAGAAAGATCTTCAATTCCGTTTTTCTGCATTTCATTGGTTACAATGACTACAGCAGTGAAAAAGGAGCTGTTAAAATCTCCATCATGGTGCAGATATTGGTGAAAATATTAGTTTGTCTGCTGAGCCCCTGCAGTACAGTCCCTGGGAGATCCAAGCCTAGAGGTTGGATTCCTGTGGTTGCAGGAATGTGAAGCCATATTGAATATTTGATTAGTAGCATTGCACTTAGTTCTTTAGCCTGTCTTCAGACATGGAGGAATACCTTTCTTTATGGATGGTAGTATGGTCTAAACAGAACTTACTGTCCAAGACCGTAAAATGTGAAAATAAGTTTGGTCTCATTTCATAAATGTATAGTTAACTTCAGCTAGTCAGTAAAAGTAGCTGAATATATCATCAGTGCTTTGAAATTTAACACAAACATTCCATTTCTTTAAGTTGGAAAAAATCGATATAACAGTTGATTTCCTTCGATCTGTGCCACTTTACTGGTACTTTTGCAAATGTAAATAGATTTGAAACTTGAAAAGGAAATAAAATCTGAGGAGTCTTTGGAAGGTTCATTTTAGGATGATCCATCATGAATACCTGTAGCTCCAGTAAGTCATAGTTTAAATCTTTCCTGTTCCCTCCCCTTTCTTTTGAACTCCAGAGCAAGCAGTACTGTTTACCCAAAAGTGCCAGATAAAACACAGTAGTTTTAGCTGTAAATTGTGGGATTCCAGCATGTTACAATAAGCTGATGCTTAACCTCTAAGTAGACAGCTTTATGTAATTCATATTTAACGGTCATTATTTTGAAATAAATTTCCTACTGGAAGAAACACCTAAAAAAGAATTCGATTACTATGAGTTGGGAGTAATTTTTAATTTATTTTTTTTAAATATTGTTCATCTCATGTAACAGGGTTAATTGAGGTTGTAATTGTTTACTTCCTGAAAAGATTCTAAGCCAGAAAATAAGGAAACTTCCACAATGAGAAGTACCTTAATGTACATCATACATGCCAGCACTGTTTTTCAGTCTAGAAGATGAGAAATGTCTGCTTAGCTGGTATAGAATGAATTAATCAATTTTTCCCAGATAATAGTAAATTTGATTTAATTTTATATTTTATCGTGGGTTTTTTCATCTTTCCTAAGAGGTATATTTTCAGAGTTTACCAGAAGTTAACTGAATTTGTAACTTACACATTACTAAGGAATTGTGAAGTAAAGCTAATGTCACGAATTACAGATTTTACTGGCGCATAATGGGTTTGAGCTTTTTTTTAAGACAGAAGAAGAAAAGAGTGTGATGGTGTAATGTAATTTTGACAACCAATGAAATTCTCACTAAATTTGTTTATATAATAAACTATTTTACTGCATCTGACAACTAGATAGTTGAAATGACAAGAAACATTGCTTGTAAAAGGGGAAAGCTGTAGGGAGTTGGGGAAAAATTGTTCAGTTTTTCAGACTGGTGGCACTTTTTGAAGTCTGTGCTTATTTACAACATTAAGGTGTGGTTGGCCGAGTCTTAAAGTTGATAATTTCCTAATTTTCACAGGATTTAAAAGTGTTTTTGCTGCTAATATTAGGTCCATTTGCCTCTATTTTGTTTCTAAACAGTCTTTCATTCTATTTTTTCTTCAATATATGAAATGTTTCAAGCAATGTTTTATACTGTCCAATTTTAATTTCTTTAGTATAGCGTTCTGGTAGTTGTTTTTTATTTAGTGCACCTTGACTCATCTGACAAACATCATAATGCTGGAAATAGTCTTTTGATTGTTGGAGATAATCTGAATGAAAAGTCTTACTTGTCTAAAAATAAAAATAAATGATAACTTGTTTCAGAAGCTGAGGCACCATTTCAGTTAAACAAATCCTTCACTACTCCTACTTCCTCACTATTACAGGAAGCTTTAATACTCTGTTTTTGTTGATTCTGCAGCTTGCAAATTACTAAAGCTCCTGGGGCTTAGAAGAGTTCATAACTGTTTCATGACTGCTTAGACACAAGTGCTAACCTGAATAGTTTTTTGTAAATTATGTGTCCTCCACTTGTAATGATACAACTTCAAAAATTTGAATTGAAATAGTGAAAATTATAAAATTTTACAGATACATTAATTGTGAAATCATGAATTGCGTAGCTTTCTGTTTCACCTTGAAAATGCTTAAATTCTTGCATTTTCAATTATTTAGGCATTTTTAATTAGTGAGCGTATATGTATTTACGTATTAACTACTGTTGTAAAATTTTATTAATATTAATCTCAAAAGTCATGGGTGAAAGCTATTGACAGATTACTCAAGAGAGGAAATAACTGCATTGTCTGGGTAGAAATTCTAAAAAGCAAATACAGGCATTGTTTGTGAGAGTCTTTTGAACATGTTTTATTTTTTTAACAGCTTCAACTCCTGCGAGACAACCGCTCTGAGAGGGGGCACAAGAAGAACAGCTCTGTAAAAACAGCCAGCAGGTAAGTTAATGTGGTATTTGCCTTTAGTACAGTTTATGAATTTGTTAATTCCTAAAATCTTTATATAAAAATTACACTATTCTTTTGGGGTATTTTCAAAGGTCTTCTGGGGGTTTTTGTGCCTTGCTTTCAAGAATTTTTTTTGCATGGCAAGATCATTGCATTATATATGAGTGTTAGACCTTTCTTAGTGACTGTGCAGCTGCACTTACCAAACTTAATCTCTTTAGAACATCAGAATTAAATGGATGCCAAAACAAGGTTTGTGCTTCTGGCATGTAAGTTAAGTGCTGGAAACAGCTAAAATTATATTGTGCATATCTGAAATCAAGAAGATAACTCAAATACTATAACACTTAAATTGTTCTTATATTTTGACAATAAACATTTCATTGTGAAGATTTAATAAAAACAAATATAATTCTATTCTCCATCTTCTTTCCTTCCCCTCAAAAGACAAAAAATTCAAGACTGAATCTACTTATTTAGGAGTCTGTTTCTAGAGGGGTTTTTTTATGTACAAGTCACCTGCTGAATCTATTCTACCAAATAATTATTTTAATTCTAGCTTTTTTTCAAATGACAAACTACAGAAATGTTTCTCTTGCTATGCCCAACACCTTACACAATTTTTATGTTGTCCTGTAAAGATGGAATGTGCTATCAAATTACTTTCCTCAAAAAGTTGTAATGAATTTATATCAGCATGTAATTTTATGGTACCAGTTGGGACAATTTTCTGTCAGTCAGTTGACTTTTAGTATATATATGGTCACCCAGACCTAAGTTTTTAATATTCTTAGGTACTGACCTTGCTGATTATCTGGAAAAGGAGAACAATATTTTTTTAAAATATGTTTATTAAATAGGAATCTATTTCATTGTATACTAGTTCTGGTTATGTGCTCTCAAACATATGTTACAGAAGTGTCGGTCATTCATCTATAGAAATTTTGATTATCTTTGTCTATCAAACCTTTTGTATTAAAATTCTGTAAAATTCTGCATAGATTTTCTGGCAAGTTTACTTGTTAAATGATATTTTCACTCTGAATTTTAGAGTGAGTTAACTTTAGATTGAATTTTTACCATAAATGCACTCCTACTATCAGACTGCTCACACCAAACTGAGCATTTAAAGTGGGTATAAAGTGAGCAGTAAGAAACAGATTATATTCTGAGTTAGGATCTTTTTTATGCTGTAACAAAGTAAAACAGAGTTTGAGGAATTCAGAATCATAACTTACATGTTTGTTGTCCTGACCAGTGAAGCTCTTGGTGTAGGATCATCTGTGGACGGCAGGGAGAGGGAACTCTGCAAACCTGAGATGTTCAAGAACATGTGGTTTTATTGCAAGGGTCATGGGTAAAAAGGGCCTTGCATTCAGCCACCCCTCGGCTGAAGGGAAGTCCCAAAGAGAGAGGGAGAGAGAGAACAAGAGGGTAAGAGGTAAGAGAGGAGAGAGCAAGAGAGCCAGAGATAGGTGACAGGGGTCGGAGCACAGGGGCAAGAGATAAGAGAGAGCTTGAGAGAGGAAGAGGGCTAGAGAGAGAGCAAGAGAGGAGGAGAGTCAGAGAGAGTGAGGTCTTGGTTACAATACATTATATCTCCTTTTGTGTTGAATATTCTAATTTACACTAACCAACCAGTACATGACACAAAACCCTATAGAATCTACATACAGCCTATAAGAACTACTACATTACCATACTGTGTTATATTTTAAACTCTAAAAACTACTCTTTAGACTGTTCTCTTTTGCCACATTGACCTTTGGATTCGTTAGCCAGCAGAAGGGTATTGTTCAATCAAGAGGGATTCTCCTTCAGCTGGCTAGACTATTGTTTTCAGGTTATATAGTAACTAAGGCTCGGTATCCTACAATTCCAAGCAAGCTTTCATTTCTATTTTGATTATGGGTTTCATATTTTCAGAATCTTTTGCTAAGCAATCATATTTATAAGGTTTCCCTGATTCATCTTCCCCAACATCTTGGGAACTGACGTTTACCTGCACAGGCAATTAGAATAGAGATTTGTAAAATGGCATTGAAAACCTGAAGTGATCTTCAACCTTTCTTCATATCTGGTCAACAGTACCTTAATAGACTCTTATCCCAATAAACATGTGGCAGGTTCATGTAGAAGTGAAAGGTGGCAAATCCAAGACTGAAGATTAGCATTTTCCAAAAAATATCTGTATTGTTCAAGTAGAGCTTACATAAACTAATATTACAATGTATATAAAGCCACAGTCCAGATTCATCCAAATGAGTCAAGTTATTTCAAAATAATTATTTTACTCTTTCAGAATTATTTGTGCTCTCTCATCATTTTCTCTGTCTACCATAGAAACTTGAAGTGACTTTAAAATATTTCAAACTACAAAAAAAATCATAATTTTAATAGGCTGTCTGCTGTCTTAGAATCTCAAAGCATGCAGTCTTGTTTACAAGACATATAATAAAAATACATGATGAGTGTATCCCCTCTAGTAAGATGCATACAAAAAGTAGTGGCTGTGACCTTACATTGCCTTACTCTTTGTTGCTAAACACAGTGAGAGAACAGCAGCAGTGGACAAGTTTTGGACTTTCTATAAAATTACTGTACTTATCCAGCATGCAGTCTAATCTGGTTTCTTTGCAAGAATTTTTCTGGGTCTTTTCTGTATAGTTTTCAGGTATCTGTATTGTTTGTTTGCCATTCTGGAAGAGCTTGTTTCTGGTTTTTATATGTGTATTGAGTGTATTGAGATAGGTGCCTACACACATTTTTCTTGCCTTGACTTTTCTTACCCCTTTTGGATGACTGAACACAGTTCTTGTCTCAGCACATAGACAATATGTAAATACCCTTATTACATTAGATCAGTGACTTGTAGAATAATTTACTCTGTAAATACATCAGAAAGATGTGCAGCTCAAAGCATGGCAGTGGTCAGCAGCTCTTGTTGTGGTGGAATCATAACTGTCTGGGATGAGCTTTATTGTTCTGGGTTTAATATCTTAGGTTCATTCTGTCAAAATTAATGATAATTGTCTAATCCTGTACAAACTAACATGAACTTTTGCTAGTGGCAAGATAATCAGATTGTAGAGAGCTGTTGATATGGCTACTGATGGACCAGATGTTAAGGAGGGGAACAGTCCTGCCCCACAAAACTTAGGACCAGGATAGATCATATTACACTGATACAGTTCAATATATCTGTCTGTTTATGCTACCTATACAGGTAAAATTAATCTGCAAATACATAGTTTTCCCATTCATTATTTAAATTATTAACAGTACTAAAAAATACTCTTAAAAGCTGCATTTCCTTCTCCTGCAGAGCCTTGAAAAAGTTCTCTGTTTACATTATCTCTCTGCATTAGGATGGGAACAGTCTCCTCCCCAAATCAGCTACACTGCTTAAAGGTGATAGATAATTCTACCAGCTGCTTGTTTTCACTCCCTATTCTTTTGCCAGTAAAGACGGGGTTTTTTCTGAATTTTTTAATATGCTTTGGGCAAAACCAGCCTGGTTAGCTCAACTCACCTATTTAAATTAAATTGGCTGGTTTTGTACAAACCACATTAAGGCGTGCTCACATGATTTCTTCCTCCAGCAGAGCTGTGGAGATGATAATCTCCAGCAGATGTGTGATAACAAATAGCTTGGGATAGTAATGTCTTCATCTGGCGCAGTTGTTAGCAGACCAAATGTCTGTCTGTAGCCCGAGGCTGTGGGCAAACAATTGCACATGATTGAGTTATGGGGAGTTAACAAGTTGCTACTTGGCAGCTGAACTGCCAGAGCTGATCGTGGGCTCTTCGCCTGCTCCCCTCATGAGGTAAAATACATTTTCTTAAGTCACTTCCTTAAAATTTTACCCAAAACAAATTTACCTAAAGGAGCTTCCCTATGGCTAAGAGATTCCTTTGATCAGCAGTGGGGACTGTGTTGAAGGCTTTTTGCTGAACTGCTGTAACATGATTTTGAACATGTGACTGCGTTGTTAACTGTGGGGGGGGACCTTCATCACACAACTGTCTCCCTGTCTTTAAATACATAATGTACTTATCCTCACCATACCCTTATGAAGAGGGGAAGTACCTTTATCCTCATTTGACAGTCTAAACAGAATACTTAAACAACTTGATATTTTGCCTTTGGTCATACAGTCAATGGCATAACTAGGTAATTCATGCAGTAATCTGTAAGCAAGACAATTGCAGGTTGGGAAAACTGTGGACTCTGAACAAGTTACTCTTGTGTAATTGTTTCCTTTACATAGAGGTCTTGTGTCATATTTCTTTTGTAGTGTGCTTCTGTTAAATACCATGAATTATTTCATCTACATATTTATTTTTTCTTACTGTATTGTAGCTATAATTTGATACATGCCTGAATTGAGAAACTGAAAGGAAAATAGCACCCAGATTTTTACCACTTAGTACTTTTTTGGGTTTGAATCTTGATAATTCTGTATTGGCTTTCCACATGCCAATGTTCTCCCAGAGAACTCTAAAAGAGGCGGGGGGGGGAAATTATGTTTACTTCCTATGCAGTTCAGTCCTGGCTTGAAAGAAGGCTAAGTCATACTCATGAAAGTGGTTTTGAGTTGGAGGAGAATTTTACATGTCAGGTTTCAGCTACCTAACTGAGGCTGTGTTAAGAATTTAATCAATGTATGCCAGTCCTCCAGTGATCAGCTGAGCTGGCCAGAAGTCTTTGAAGTCTTCTCCTGCCACGAGTGAACAGCACAGACTGAAATTCCCTGTGTTTTTTGCAACCCTCGCTTTCCCTCCTTTCCCTAATTGTTCTCAGTCCAGTTTAAATTGGTGCCTTGTGCTGATGCAAGAGGATGACTCTCACGTGTTTTCACTTCTTGTAACTATGTTCTCTGTGAATTATTATTTAAAGAAAGCTTGTAAGAGAAAGAATGACAGCAAACCAGAGGAAAGCTTTTCAAAAGTGTGTCATTGTTTTGGTTAAAATTGCAACTTTCTGTCTTTCCTGATATTAAAGGATAAACCCTATTTGTGCATTTGTACGGCACTAGTTCATCTCCATCTGATGATACAGAACATGATACTTTTTTACACAGATGTGACAAATAACATTACAGCTGCTCTTTATTTGATCTTCTAAAGAGACAAAGATGTGCAAGGATTCTGCCTGCTCCCTCTTTCCCATCATGTCATCTGTTGTTTGGGAAAGAGTCCTAATTTGCAACAGATACAAAACTATTTGTCGAGGTGCAGGTTTGCCAAAAATAAATGAAACCATTAATTACTACATTTTTTGAGCAGCTGTTAATGGATTGGGATAAGAAAACTGTACATTAGACTACTGGTTAATTACAAGAACTGTAATTGTTTAATGTGGCTTTTGCGGAATGAAATTACAATACCAGAGGAGGTAAATTCAGCCAGTTTTTGGAAATTATACACGAGCACATGCACATAGCTACACTGCAGAAAAGCAAAGGAACGCATGGCTGTTTTATTAGGTGATTTGCTTCTGCAATCACAGGAACACATATTCTCAACAAAAATACTTTTAAATAAAGTCGTATTTAAACATGCCTTTTAATTCAAGTGTGAAATTATTAAAGGTAGTAAGTTAATGTCTTGTAACCCCAGAGCTAATAATGCAGGAGATTCAGATACAACATTAAAATCCAAATGTGTTTACATCATTAGAAATTAACAACTAAGCAGTTTTATCTCCTCTTTGGAGTGCCATGAAGCAGTAACTGTGCTGTTATGATTGCTGCTTAATAATATTTGCAGTTCCAGATTAAATTATGTGAATGTTTGAGGACACATTGCTTCCCTCCCTTGCTGTCACCCTCAGGGACAACATTATTCCATCAGTTTGGTATTTTTCTTCTCTGGAAAGGATAAAAGATGGTGTTGTTTCGTGAGAGGGCAATTCCTGATTGAGTTTTCTCTACCGTGGTGTTATTTTTAAGGTGCTGAAAAGATTTTCACTTGGGAGAGGAGGACAGGGCAATGAGAGTTTACTTGTTTCAAAATGTAGCTAGTGTGTGATGCTTTAATTTTATGGAAATCTTCCAGCCTCAGTAGAAATTCATGGATAGAAAGTATCTATTGAATAAATGCTGATAGTCACCTAATGCCTTAAAAGTATCACCTTTTAACTCTCATAATGAGAACTTTTGTAAAAATAGCTGAAATTTTGAACTGTGCTGTTTTGCAAATACATTTTTCCGTGTGATCTGAGCAGATTTTTTTCCATCTTTAATGTAAAACTGCAATCTGAATTTCGTTGTTCTTGCACTATAATCTAGTATACTTTATGATGTACATAGACAAGCTGCTAAATGTTACTGAAATTCTGTCATTTAAAATTGAATTCCAGGTACATGAGAGTATATTAACTAACAGGAAGTTATGTTTTTCTGATTTTAAAAACATGTAAAATAAAAAGAAAAATCAGATAACATCTTGGAATTATATACCTCTGGATCCTCCTGATCTGGGTTGAATTTTTCACCTGAATGAACTGATAGCAAATTTTTCAGTTTGAAGTAATCAAATTTTAGCAAGCACATGGTGTTCTTGTTTCTCACATTCAGCTGCATTAGATACGGTGTCTTGCTCTCTCTTTGCACAGGTCTGTGCTCCACAGCTCAAACTTTGTTTGTCTCATCTTACTAATCCATAAGGATAAAGTTAGTTTGTGCAGCAGAGGTCTGAAGACCCTTCTTCCTGTGTAAGGTCTGAGGAGGAGCTGTGCACAGGGGCTTGCACTGTCATTCCACAACCTGTTTGACCTGTGGTTAAGCAGTGAAGAAGGTTGTTTTGCGCTCTGGTTTTTCACCACTCATCTGTCCCATCATCTCCCCCGCCATGAGAAATTTGGTTTTGTCTGTCTGCGTTTCTCCACAAAGGCACGTAAAAGCTGGGTATTGTAAGGATGAAGATGAATAGCCATGCATGAA
Source organism: Trochalopteron elliotii (assembly GCA_024734555.1). NCBI lineage: Eukaryota > Metazoa > Chordata > Aves > Passeriformes > Leiothrichidae > Trochalopteron > Trochalopteron elliotii. The sequence continues at coordinate 1,136,373 of JANPWX010000243.1, forward strand.
GGAGGGTTTCCCTCCTTCTGGTTTTATTGCACATTAAATTGTGCAATTTTCAGGTTACTACTAATCTCGAAAGGATCCCTGAATATCATATGTGTAAATCAGTATCCCCTGGTGCACCTTAACTAAAATTCTGAGGCATGAGCACACTGACTTCTATTTAGACTGTGATTTTGTGTAGTGAGAGAAGGAGTTTAGAAGAAAATTTCGATAGTTTGGTTCAAATTACATAAAACTTTCGTGTTTTGTCTTCCATTTTTTGAGCTATTGTATTGCATATTTGGATTTTTAGTGTTGCTTCTTATTACTTACCTATTTTAAAAGATTTTGACCACAACATTAATGCTTGCAATAATTTAACCTAACTCTATATGACTGTAATCCAGAAATTTAAAATGTGGTTTTCAAAATCTTTTTGAAAAAATACATTTTTCCGGTACTGAGCTTATTTAGTGAATATCATTCTTGGTAAACAAATATGTACCTAGAAATACCTGGAAGAAATAGTGTAGCTGAGTGCATTAACAAGTTCTTCTATTAAAGTATGTGTTCAGATCAATGTTTACTCTCAAGTCATAAAAATATTTTCAAAATCACTTCAGAGCTAGATTGATATCTCTCAAATACCAACAATGTTGTTGCAAGATGAAGAAGAAACCAAAGAATATTTGCTTTAGAATTGGTGAGAATAATGTCCTGTAACAAGATGACATACTATTACTGCAACCTCTTTTCAAACCACATTTCACCATTGCACAAATATGAGCATTATTGTTATCATGCATTTCTTCACACAAAACAATAATGGAATTTGCCATGAAAAATATTTAGAAATATTCTAAATTAATATGAAATTTGTATTCTGAGTTAGTATAAATATTAATTTCCTATATTGAAAATGTGAAATCATGTCATTTGTTGAAGAAAACTGAAAGTTTTTGCTATCTAATTCTTGACAGAAGTGTATTTTTTGGGTTTATTCCCTCAGTGTTCCTTGGTGAATTGTTTGTACACCAAGATATTGGTTTGGATTTGCCTTTGTGTAATTCATATACTTTTGATCAATTCCAACTCATGCCCAATTATATTACACTAAATTAACATAATTCAACAGATGTTGATATTTAAATGTTTTCTGGCATTCACATCTTGGACAGCTGTCTTAGAGCTTGGGGAAAAGGCAAACATTTAGAGTTAAATGCTGAACATATGCTTAAATTACTAATTAGAACCAAGAAAAAACAATGCATTATCCTTTCTGAGGGCAGTAGGCCTCTACTACAGAACTATTTTTTTAGTGTCTCTTTTCACAAATAAAGTGCATAAGTGACTTGAGTATGGATGTCAAATCATACGTAGTGATGCAGGTTTTTATTTTCCATCATGTGCACTAAAATTGTGCCAGTGTGGAGTTGAATGGGTCAGTTTGTAGTATTCAGATAAATTTTGGACAACTACTGTGTCTGAATGACAAAAGTGCTGCTAAAGATAACAGCAAGGAGTGTGTTAGGATATATAATATTTATTAAGTGATGAGGTAATCTCATGGGCCAGGGAAAGATTGTATTCTAGTCATAATAGAATTGCACCAGGACCTTCAACAATACAGGTATGTCACCCTTATGTTTGAAGTTACGTTGTGAACAGATTGGCATTGTATGAAGGGAGTTTGATAGAGTTGCATGGGTTTGTCACATCTTTTTAAGATGTAATAAAAGGGAAATAAAGTGCATAGCTCTTCTGGTTAATGTAATGGTTTTTGCACTTGCAGAAGTAGGTGAAGCAATCTATTATATAGATGATGTCATTCTTTAGACAAGTTTGAAGAAAAGCTTTGTTGTTTGTAAAGGATGAGGAGGAATCAAGCATGGAACAGATTTCACCTGAATGTTGTCTGAGAAAAGTGACAAGAAAGCAAAAGAAGGCAGGTGGACAAGGAACCATCCCTCTCTACCTGTCCATGGGACATGCGTTACTGCACATGCCACCCTTCTCTGGGTGTTCAAATAGACACCAGGGGCTGCATTCATATTTTGACAAGCTGTGTACCACAAAGGAAAGAGGATATCTTTCTTTATAAATTTCCTTAGCTGTTGTTTTGTGTATTTTTTTCCTCAGAAACGACCGTGGCTTGCATATTTCAGTGTAATATTATGAAATCATCATGCATCTGTTCTGTGGTTATATTGATACCCATGCCAGAGGCAAAGATTAAGTATTCGTTATACCTAGATAATACAGAATAGTCTTCCCAAATTTATAGCCCCAGTTGCTTAGTACGTGTATTTCGAGTGATAAATTTTAATTTAATCCATACTTCTGGAGGCTCAATCAAATGGAAATTTAGAATTTTATGTTTGTCTTAATTTAATTAGCTATTAGTGTTATGAGATGTTTAGAAAGACATGTATAATATGGTTTTAATGGTGTTTACCTCTAAACTTCTCATAAACTGTTCCATTGACTCCAACGCTCTTGAAGCCATTGTCTGCCACTTGTGGTAATTTAGGAATGATCAGTAAGAGTTAAAGTTTCTCCAGACTCCCTTATTTAAGCAGCACTAATGGATATGTTCTGCTGGCCACCAGATACAGCAGTGTCTGCATTTTAAGCCATGTAAAAACAAAACAGGCTGTACCACAGGTCCATTCTGCGTAAGGAGAATCATTTATGTGATATTTTTGTGTAAATGGTACTTAAATAATGGGACATTTGCTCAGAGTATTGTTTGATTTTTATAAAATCGAGCTGTTGCACACATTCCATTTTCTAAATCATTTTATTATCTTGTTTCTCTGGGTTCCACAGTTGAGTTCTGTTTATTCCATCCTTAACTGCTGCTGTGAACATTGCTTTGCACTCTCCCTATTCCATTTCTGTTTGTAAGAAATTGTCCAGTAATTTCAAGCTTAAAGTGAGTTAAGTCATCCCTACTGCATTCTGTCTGCAGTCATATCCATATGAATATTTATTTTTTTCCATATTTAAATAGAATTGACAGTTTCATTTAGATTTCCTCTTCAAAATAATTCTCTCAAGTCCCTTCTGAAATACAAACCAGTGAACTTTTTCCTTTTTGTGATGTCTTGTGAAAGAAGTTTACTTAAAAACTTTAGTCAAGCCTCTCCATTAGCTGAAGCATTCAGTGGTGATAAACTTGCAGAGTTCTACAGCCATCTGCAGGAATGCACTGATACTGTGGCAGAACGGGGTGTCACTGTTTACTGTGTGTTTCTTCCTCAGGTGAGAGATGTTAATAGCACTATGATGGATAGGCATGTATTGATCATTACCAATTAATCTAATTATGGAATAAAAATCAGTCTTCTTGAAAACGTTATTGCATCATAATAACGTGCCATATGAGATTTTCCAAGTAAATGTACAGGAATTTATTAAATACTGTTAAACAAAAAATGCTCCTCCACACCTGCCTTCATTAGTAAATGTTGATTTTTGGGGTTTTTTGGGGTTTTTTTGTTTGTTTGGGTTTTTTTTGTTTGTTTTTTTTACTCCTGGGATGATAGTGAGTACAGAAGCAAGTAATAAGCCAGAGAACCAGAACACATGTTCAGGAGTATCTGCTGTCCTACAGCCATTTTATTGTGTTGCTCTTCTCAGTGACTGGTGAACTTTTAACTCTGATAGTGGCAAGGGTGAAAACTACCAGTGAAAGAGTGAACAACCTCATTGGGTCCTCAGTTGCTCAGTAGGTTTATTGCATTTAAAACAGTTTAGCTGTAGGTTCTCCCACAAAGGAAAATGTTTATTTGGAGAATGTAACCACATGGTCTATGGACTACAGAGGTCAGGGTAGGTAAAAATTTGACATGGCCTGTTACAAATGTCTTGGGGAGGTGAATGTGTGTAACTGCTGAAAAGGCATTAGTCAAAAATATTTGCCTGTGGAGCTATGAAAATTATGGAAAAAGAGATTGTGTTGTCTAGGCACAGCTATAAATGTTTGGGGAGCTTAGAGACAATTCTAGACATGTTACCACAGTGAGGGCAATTACCTTAACTACCTTGAAAGAAAGAAATTATTAAGAGACTGCCACTGTTTAAGGAGGAAATAGCAAAATTTCCATCAGAGAGAATGTTTCACAGAAATGCATAGATGCTTGTGAATTGCTTTGCATGTCATTGCTTCTATAAAAGTGTTTACTGCATCAGATCTGTGGGGGTTATTTATGGGATTTGATAAATAAACTTTGTGGGGTTTATTTATTATTTCAGTTGCTTTTTTCTGTTATTTTTGGTTTTGCTGCCTTCCCAGTCTGTCTTCATTTTTGAGACTCTTATTTACCATGTAAAAAGAAGGATCTAAACACTGTGTGTGCAAGATGAAAAAGGAATAAAAATTGACAGCAGCTTTTCCAGTGATTTGTTTAATATGTTGAGACATGACAACAACAACAACAAAAATTCTTGGCGTGCTAGTGTAAGTTCACACCAGCCTGGCTTTTGCAGCCCTCTTATTTCCCTCTGCCACAACTTTGCCACTGCTGTGACACTTGCAGGCCTGCTCGGCCGTGGTGCAGCTGATGCCCTGTCCATGCTCATATTTTTCTTATTGACAGTGAGTGTTCTTGCCAAACGCCAGGGACCATAGTCACATCTGTTTGTCTCCCAAGCTTGTCTGAGGCTGCTTGGGAACACTTTTTATCCAGAGGGCAGCTTTAACTAGGCCTAATACTCTGAAAAGCCTCTATTTGTAAATGCATACAATGAGGCGACAAGTTCCTGTTGTCTTTCCTTAAAAATTATTCCATTTGACACTGCTTGCTCCAGTCCCTGTCACCAGCATGTCAAAAGCCAGGTTTTCAGGCAAGGTGGTCTTAACAAGTTTTATTTTTTCCCTAATAAAATGCCTAGCTTCCCTCCAGAGCACTATTTATAAATGATAGCTGGAAGCAAGCTAGGGGTAAGTAGAGAGAAGGCAGGCAAATAGCTTTCTTCCTTTCTGTAATCCACGCTCTTCTGATTTAATGCTAAGAAACATAATGCTGAACCTAGCCTGATTGAGGGTCAGAGCTCTCCGTACTTTATAATACCCCCATTACAGGCATTTCAAAATGTACTGTGCAGCTTCACAACTCTGCTTCTTTTTGTCTAACCTGCCAGTTCCAGAGCAGTAATAGTTCTTGTCTGATCTTCTCTAAATAAATAAATAAATAAATACGAGCTTTTTGTTTTGCTGTGGTTTGCACTGGCAGAGCATATCAAATGTTAAGCCCCAGCGAAGGCAAACGCAGCTTTACAATCACAAGTTGTCTGAACGTTTGATGGTAGTGGCCATCCAACTGGATTTGACAAAGCTTAATTGGTGCTCCAGCATATCCTTATTTTATTTATTTGCGGCGTAGGGAATTTTTGACGACAGCAAAGAAATGCCCACCCTCACCTTGGCTGTGATGGGGTTGTTGTGATCAGCAAAGGCAAATGATTCATTTATGCTGAAGGAACAAGGCTGCCTTTCAGACGTTCATTGATTTTAAATTAAAAAGTAACTGCTGTGTTCTACATGAAGGGTGACAACAATAACAAAGTAGTCCTTACTTAGTGTTATTTGTTGCAACTCCATTTCCTGTGCCTGGAGGAAAAGTGGGGAGACCCCAGTACCATAATCTTACAGATCAATAATCTAGATATCTCAATGTAGTGTAACAGATAATCAATTCTGGTAAAATAACTCAAATGTTGCTCACTGTTACTGCTGTGGCTCAGGTCTTCAGGTTCAATTGCCTGACTTTATTAATTTTTATCTTTCATCCTACTTGTATTCCTGGAGACTTTCTCCCTTTTTCATTCAGAAAACAAGAGTTTCACACTGTAGAACATATAATTTATCGCACAACTTATTTTGCATGTTTGATACCAATGTTAAATACTGATTCATTGGCGATCAAACATCTAAAATATTTCTCTCTAATTACTGTTTCCCCATATTGTGTTTAAATATTAATTTTCTTTGTTGTACAAACAGTTATGAAAGTGTTTCACTTCATGATTTCTTTCTAAATTCAGAACTGACAGTTATGATCCTGTTAGTTTACTAGTTCAACTGTGTTGAGTTTCTGGATATTAAAATAGGATAAAATTTCATGTTGAAATGCCAAGGAAAATGTGCCTTAGAACAAAGGGAAAAAAGTGTTGAAATGAAAGTTCACTAGGTGAAGCTAGATTGCACTTCTCTGTGAAATACAAGTTTCTTGGAATATTTTATTATTTAAATACAAGCACTGTGGTACTTGTTAATCTACTGTATCTTTTTAGAAGAAATATGCAGAGGATTGTCATCTTACTTATCAAGGCATTGTTGTCATTCTTTTACATTATTGAGCAGATCTGAGGTCTCTCAACAGTATATGACCATTTGTTATTCATTTAGAAGCAGCCCAGCTTTAAAAAGTTTATAAATGCCATAAAGGATAAGTCATATAGCCACACTGAAACCAGATCCCATGAGTGACAGTGTTACTATGCTGCAGTGGATTGTCAGATGCAATTTTCAGCTTGTAACTTTACCAAAATTCACTACATTTATGTGGTAAGAAACACATTTCTCAGTAACATTTATAGATAAATATTAAAATTGTGCAATTCAGAAATTTCTGTGTTTTCCCCCCTTCTGTTCTGGTTCTTACAAAAAAAAAAAGTCAGGTACATATATTCAATTCTGCAGGCATTGTATATTACTTAAGGAAAATAATAACTGTAATTGTCCTTTGAGATTCTATTCCAAATGCAACACTTGGAAATTCCAGATTTACCATTTTCTGTGGTACTGACTTCTGATAACTGGGTTTAATGCAATAATTTGCTTGTTTGCTATCCTCTGCATCTCCATCAATTTTCCAGTCTCCAAGTGCAAGCTCATAATTGTTCAAGAAGCCTAACAGATACTGTGCTTCTGTGGTATTCTCACAACTTGCCAGTGAGTTAGAAGAGGATAAATTGTTATGTTGCAAGTTTATTTCATGCACCTTTGACGAGTTTACTGTTTCATGTTTTCTCATTCATTCTTCATCTTACTAAAAAAAATTGATAATATTTTCCATGTAATAAATGCTGCTCTGACAGTAAAGCATTACCAGCCAATTGATAACCTGCAAACAGCATTGTGATCTCTTTAGATAATTAATCTTCGCTATTTTCCTGTCAGGAGCAACAGTGTTTTTGTTTTATGTTGAGCTAGAAAGATTGCCAGTTTTGAAAATTAAAAAACATTCCCTTTATATTTATATTTATTCATTCCAGTAACAATTTATGATGCTGCATTTAGATACTGAGCACTTGTCAACAAACATAATTATGTTTCGATATAAACAAGATTGGTGGCTTGACTGTGCAGCTTCATCTTGGTTGAGAATGTTTTGATATAGGTTCAGATTGTACAAGCTGTGTATTTATGTGGCAGTTTTCTTCCTTTGTTAATAGTTTTCTGCTATAATTACTTGCAGGCAAACCAGTGTACATTTAGGATCATTGTGCATGGGAGACATCAAGCGGAGAAGGAAAGCTGCTCCCCTGCCAGGACCCACAGGTAACCAATTTCCCTGGGACGGAGCACAAACCACAAGATGTTAAATCTCTAAATTCAAAGCAGTAGGTCAGTGACCTGGGGAAAAGCTTGATAAATTCAGTAACTTCCCATATCACTTCAGATACGTTCTATCCTTCTTTCTTAATAAAGATTAAGAAAGAAATAGGCTCTCTCCATTCTCCCACAATCATTGCCAATTTCCAGTCCTTTGTAGCACAGCTCTTCTTTAAAGACAATAAAGCTTTTTTCATATACTAAGGCAGCAAAGATTACTGCTTATGTCTCTTCAAACATTACAAGGAAAGAGACCTGAGGCATCTTTGTTTTCTGCATATGAATGCTCTGAATACCCTGCACAATAAAATTAGGATCCTTCGTGAATTCTTGGGTAAACAATCGAAATTGTGGTGATAAAGCTGTGAAACACAGCTTTAAAATTAGTGCTGTAGATTAAACAGGACACACTTGCAAGCACATTTCTGAAAGATTTTTACAGATGCGAGGTCACAACCATTGGTTGCATTCTGCTGATGTCACAGCTGTGAAATGACTTTTTCAATACTTAGCAGTGATTTATAGGACTCTCATTAGTTCGTTGTATTAATTGTATATGTGCATACTGGAAGAATTAGGTTGTGTGTGTGTGCCCATGTGAGCCTTTAGATATATTTCTAATACAGAAATCCGGATTGCATGTCCTAGTCATACATAAATTACTGCAGCAACATTTGCAACACATAGACTTTTCAAATATATTTCAAGTAGATGTCTTTAGAGAAGCCTAATACTTGTATTCTAACTGAATTCCCCCTACTGAAACTTCTTTGTTTCAAACCTCAGTGGCAGAAACAGACAAGGAATACTATTAAAAATGTTATAAAAGCACCTTAGTGGCAGTAGTATGAAAAAAAGAGAATCCATGGGTCAGCTTCTAAGACTCTGAACATATGTGAACCGAGAAAGAAAAATACTTAATGGCTGAAGAGAGAATAATGTAATTATTTCTACAAGGTGATTTTCACTTCACAACTTTCAAGTACTAGAGGATGTCATTTTGTACTGAGAGGTTATCAAGTATTGTGAAATTAATTTTATTATTCACTTTACCTTGGACTTTCAGCATTCAGAATTTTATTTTACAAGCTGGCTCCTCTGCGTAACTTTGCAAAGCCAATATTTTGATACTAAGGTAAATATGTGGTCATTCAATGTTGTGTCCATGAACTCACAGTTTTAGAAATTGATTTCCCCCGAAGTTTGCCTTAATATGAAGAGCGACAGAGCATAATGGTGGATAAAGGTATCATATGAAGTACCTTTTAACTGATGTTCCTTCTTTTCTTTTCAAGTTCAAGGTAATCTTTTCAATTTTGTTGTGATCAGGAGGATTGAGAATTTTTTTGTGGTCTTAGAAAGGTTGTTTATCTATATTTCATCCTTGAGTTTTTATGCAAATAGAACCTTCGGTAAACATTGAATAAGCTTGTACCTATGTGTAGGTAACGTATAGCATTCTAGAGATTATTGCAGTTTTCTCAAAGCCTAATTTCTACAGCTAAATTATTGCTTGTCTGTCACAGGCCTTGTTTTTTTGTCAGTGTTCCATATGATTTTATGAAAGAAATCTTTTTTTTTTTTAAGAATGGTTTTCTTTTAGAATTAATTACATTTGGCAATTTGGATTAAAATAGGAGATCGTTTATTTGATTGTTCTTTTGGTAGTTTACTTAGCTAAGATATGGGACTAGATGGGCTTGATTTTATGTAAAAGAATTTGTGAATGTCTTTCTTGAAAGAAAGAAAGGACAGAAGTTGTTAACATGAACAGAAGCTGGAAATGAAAAAAGCATTCTCCTAATAATAGTTTAATATCATTGTGAAACCTAAAAGGCTGTCTGTAAATGACTCATTTACTGCAAGTGTTTTCCTCGTATGGACTGCAAATTTGCAAAATTTCATCTGAGTCAATGTGTTTGTTAAGGGTCTTTCTAAATTCTCATCTGCATTTGGAAAAAAATACGTTGGTAAATTAACTCTTGTAAATCTGCACAGTGCTGAAAATGGTCATTTATGCCTTTATGTTCAGCAGTACTGATGGGAACTGGTGATCCTAACGAGGTACCGAAACGCTGGGTTTGAGTCTCACAAGGGTAGCACCTGCTACTTTCAGACACCTTACAAAGCCACAGACTTCTGTAGCAAGCAGTGTGATTGGTTAAACATTTATTAATTGTGACAAGAACACCCAATTTATTTCAGTACTCCAGCTTATTTACTGCTCTTTCACCTTTGTATTTTGTATTGAAAAAGTAAAATGAATATTGATAGAGTTAGATATTGATTTCTAAATTTATAGCCCGTTCTCAGCCTGCAGTCAAAGTCACATACCAATAGGTTTGTGTATATTAGTAACAAAGGATGTAGCCTTACTTGTACAGCATTGAGGAACTATTGAAGCAAGAAAGTTTGAGTAGCACAGAGCATTTTATAGTTTCAAAAATGTCATTTGTAAAGGTGAAGGAAAGATGTGTTGAATAGCAGTGAAGAAAATGGGAGATAATATAGGCATGGATGGTTAGGAACTGACATTACTGATATAAGTGTCATATTCTGTCTTTTTTCCTTGGATAAATTTTCTATTTTGTGGATATTTCATATATCCCATATGTGTATTGTTGTCCCTAGGTAGTTAATTAATCAACAAAAAACTGATACTAGTAAAAATTGATTACTTCCCACAATTGAAGTATGAGGTGTTGTACATTTTAAATACACTTTTGCATGGCTTCTTCCATGAAACCAATATCATTCTAGTCATTCTGTTCACTTGTGAGAACAGGTCATTCTCAATGACCTTCTGCCCCCTCTAACTACTTGAGTGGTAGAGCTATTTCATGTGACACCCTGACATATTTCACTGCAGCAATACAGTGCTCTCAAGTTTGTATAAGGACCTCTTAGACAAACTAATCCATTGTCATGGAAATAACCCTACCAGTACTGGGTCCAGTTTAATGAAAATAATAGTAAAATGGCAACAGCAACAACAAAAATTTTGCTAGAGAAAGAACATTCTTTGCAGGGTAGTGTTACTACTTGAAACACATGCAATGGGAATATTTGCAGTAATTTCTGTCTTAGATTATCTCATTTAAGTCTCATATCAAACCAATAGGTGCTACAGAATTTTAGATACCATACATGGAATATGCATTTATCCCAGTTCTTGTCTAACTGACTCGTCTGTACAAGAATTTTGATTTTTATCATCTCCTGTTAAATTCCTGAGATATTTTAGATTTTTTTTGTTTAAATAACATACCTCTAAGTCTTAAATATTAGGAAAAAAATCATCAAATTTTGCTTCACATCTCATATTTGTATGCCTTGTAAATAGTAATTTATTTCTATTTCAAAACAAGTAAAGTCTTTTTACTCTGGTGTTGCATAGTGTAGTTTGCAGTTTGGGGTAGTGTTAAAAACCTGCAAAAACCAGTTATAAGAAAAGAAAGCTATTTTGTATTTAAAATGTAGAAAATGTTTATATAGAATAGATAAATTATTATGCATGTAATGAGCACTTTAATACTTATCTTTTGCAAAAACAAGTTTCAGATGTCATATTCTTTATCTAGTTGCATGTTGCATGCACATGCTACATTTCAGGCTGGTCCTGATTGAAATGACCAAGTTAAAAGTCACATTTTAAAGAATGTGTTTTAATGAAAAATATGACAGTTTCTTAATTACAGCAGAAATACTGAGCACTGCTGTAATGCCATCATGACTCACTTTAACAAGGTAATCAAAAGGGTACATGTTTTCATTCCTTTTTAAAAATTGCCAATGGAACAGCTAAGCAAACTATTTTGCTGATGCTTAATATGTCAGTGATTAAAAATCAGACCTGAATATCTGCAGAACCAAAATGATGATTTGAAAAAGATTGTGATTACAGTGTGATAACAGAGGTGGCTGAGGCTAAGTTTGTCGTGAAGGTCAACTTAGTGCCATAGTTTCAGAGGAAAGGTAAACTTTGGGGTACTTGGATGAACTGACCATAAATTTCCAAAACTCTAGATCAACTTTTATAAACCTACTTTCTTTTTAACTTGATTCACTACTTTTCTGTCTACCAAATGTACAGCTGTATAGGCAGAAATCTCTTGTCACAGGGCAATATGACATTGGCATGTTGTGAATCCTTTCCCTTAGTACATTGCACCATTTCTTACCCTTAGTCTGCCAAAGTCCTTCCTGGCACACACTCCATGCCTGCCTGCTTGTCCAGCCCATGGACGCTCATTTTTCTTTGGTTGGTATCTGCAGCAAGTTAAATTTTAGGGACTTCTCTGTGTGTCTTTGTTTCTTCTACCATATTGTCTCACTAAACTAAAAGTTAAAAGATTGCAGAGTGCCATCCAGTATTGAAAGCTGCTGTCCCTTCAGAGCAAAAAAGGCTTTCTGTGTTGAGCTTGAGGTGGCTGGTTCAGGCAAGGCATCTTACATATAAGCACCAGAGTTCAGAAAGTTCAGTAACAAATTCAGAAGACCTGCAATTCAACCAGAACAAGCTTATCTTGGAAAATTGCTGATGGGTTTCATGTGATCTAGAGAGAAGGCAATATTCTACAGGCTGTACACACAGCCACTCTAAAGTCAAGAAGAAACATTCAGATTGATAGAAGATGACTGTACCTGTCTTTTCTAAGTGTTGTTGTCTTCTGAAATGTGGAAGCTTCAAAAATAATTTCCTGAATCACTCTGGGAGTCTTTCCTAAGATAGCTGTTTGTGGTTATGGAAACCATTCAAGTTGCCTCTACTGGGAGCTGAACTTCACGGTCCTCATAAGTTCCTTACTGTTTGAGATGTTCTGTGATTATATGGATTTTTGGCTTCACTTTCCAGAACTATAAACTGGCTTACCAGAGCATATAACCAATGAGAGCACCCTTAAATAGTGGAAATCTGGGGAAAAAATGGCTAAAGCGGGCATTATTTTCAAGTTTCAAAGGTATGTTTCATTAAGCAGTTGTACACTCGAGGACTAGCTTTGAGTGAAACAGAGATGTCAGTAGGGAGGCTCATCCTCAAGGGCAGTTATGTGCTCTGCAAGTTCTGCACATTCTCTGCCAGATATTATAATAAAGTGGCTCCCCACAGAGAGGAGCCGCCTCCTTTTTATCTGCAGTTTGTTAGAACCATCACCTTCCTCAGATGGGCAAATGGATGTCCTGTAGTTTCCCTAGAACTCAGCAATAAAAGAAGTACCTGATATTTCTGTCAGTCAGTTTTAGGCTGGTAATTCCGAAGGATTTTTCTTAAAACATAGATGGTTTGGCAGGTAAAATGTGTAGTTTTTCCTCAGTCAGCATAACTCCTTATCCTAGCTCTCCACAAAATAACCTCTCAGTTGCTGGTGACTAGTTTTTGTTTCTCCTGAGGGAATAGGATGCACTGCTGCAAACAGTCCCTGGTACAGATTATGAAAAAACACTTTTCTTAAAGGTTTTTCAGCATATGATTGACTTTTTGAATAAGGAAAGAGGTCTGTGCATAAACCTGATAGCTTTATGCAGAAGGTTTTGGTACTTCAGAGGAATAAAAACACCTGTGTACTATGTGAGAAAATAAAATTCATTGATCAGGTTTCCTGTGTACTATGTGAGAAAATAAAATTCATTGATCAGGTTTCCAGCCAAGATTTTTGTCTTTCTGTAAAAGCCTTGCAATTGGTGGAAAAGTTCCTAATAAAATCTATTGTATGTACTCTGGATTTAACAAAGAAATTTTTTGCTTTGGATTTCCCCTGTAAAAGTGAGGGAATGCTTATCAGATGAAATTCATTTTGCTGAATTTTTGGGGGGTTTAGACAGGACTTTGGAAAGTCCCCCAGTGAGAATGCTTTTTCCAAAATGCCATCCAATGTCAGTGTTTCTGTCATCAAAGACAAGGCATAAAACAAAGACCTTGTTTGGACTGAAGTGAAAAGATAGTCTTGGGTATTCAAGAGAGGGATACAGAGGGATACAAATTTATCCCTCACAGAGGGATAAATGGCAATCTAAAAATACCAACTCTTCCAACCAGTTTTGTAGCAGCAGACTGAATGGGCATGAAGTTTCACTCCACACACAGTGTAATCCAATAAAGAATGGAAGAAGAGCAACTGCAAATCCAATTCCAAGTGATCTGTGTTTCTGGATAACCAGTTGTACCTAAAATTCAGTGTCACAATCTTCATTGGTATGTGAATTTATGTTTATATATTCAGGAGAGTTGAAAATAGATTTAAATCTAGAGTCTATGCTTCAAGATAGGGTGTGTTTACCAGGCCACATTTTTTTTGAGATGGGGTAGTAGGAATGAAACTATGGCAGTGCAGACATCAACAAAACTCTGCTGTGGATACGGGATAAATACAGAGGCTTCCAGCACCTGCTGGAGTCATAGTTATGTCCTCTCTGCTATTCTTATCTCTCTGTTAGCTACAATAAAATTCAATGCAAACAGACTCACCTGAATATAATAGTTCTAAGGTTATTCTTTAGACAGTCTTAGATAGCTCAGTATGAGGGATGTGTAAAAGGCTGCTGAAATAATGCAGTCTCAAATATTAGCTAAATAATTTTCATAGCATTCTCATAGCTGAGTTGTTTTAGTTTTGGTTTGGTGTTTTGTGGGTTTTTTTACTAGATACCCAGCCATATGTACTGAATTTTGAAAACCACTGCGGGTACTGAGTTATAAAATCACCATACAGCTGTTGGCTGTGCTTCTGAAGCTGTGCCTGTGCAATTACCCAAAACAATTTTAAGAACATAAACATCTAGGCAGTCTGATTCCCCTTTTGCTAGTGAGAGGGAGCTGGCATAAACAGATAGACTATGCCAATGTATTATTCTGATTACTTTCCTTGTGTTTCAGGATCAGTCCCTACTGGTCTGAGCTCATCTGTCTGGTGAGGAGTCAGAAAAGAAAAAGAACAGATGAAATATTAAATGCTTTCAGAAAATGAGGGGGAAAGTGCACCAGCTTTTAAAGAGAGTCAGCATGTATCATTTCTGCTTCCATTGGCTGTTTATCCAACATCAATACAACACTTTAGGAGCCAAATTACTAAACAAGCTGCCAATTAGGCTTGCAGTCAGCTGGATAGATTAGTGGCTAAGAGAGGCAGATACAAGATTTTCATCTCTTGAGCCAATTACGCAAGTGAATTACCATCCACAATGCTCCTTGGAAGATTTGAGGTAGAAAGACTGACTCTGCTGTGATAGACATAAGTGAGATCCAGGGTAGGGGGTAAGGGTTAGCAGGCCATGTATTGCAAAAATTACCCAAGCAAAAAGAGATCCTTCTAGGAAAGGATTTAAAGGATTTAAGGCTGCTGGAAGCGATAGAAGAGGAAATAATAGTTGTGGTATGCTCTGCGAAGGCATTGCTGTTCTGCTCACAAGTCTTAATCATACAAAAGAAAGATGAAAGGGCAAGACTATATTTATGTACAGTGTCATTTTCTCAGAACTGTTTAAAACCCCATTTTTTTAACATCAGAAATAGTTCGGTGGCCAGAGATGAAATTACTTCACTGTGCCTTCATTTGTTTCTTACAGCTTGGGGGGGAGGTTGAGAGGGAAAAAAAGAAACACAACAAAAACCCCACACAATTTCTTAAATAAGGGAAGTAAGGGTTATCTGAGAGCTTGATCCTAGCTGTATTCTGGTTTTATTCAGCCCAATATAAGCCAAACATGCTTGATGTTAGTCTTATCCAGCAATTAGACCATACAAATAAATATTGTCACAATAGTGGTTTATGGGGTCACAGCTCCTTAATTATTCTATAATAAATGATAACTTCAGTGGTGAGCTTTGAATTTGTAGAAGCATTTTGCAAATAAAATGGGTCTGTCAGATCAAAACTGTTCATAGGCTCATTTGTTTCCTGCTGACAATGTTGTACACTGGTGTAACATTGTTTCTTAAAAATGAAGCAAATTTAAAAGCTGAACTTTTGCAAGCTGCTGTATCCAAAAATGATTAAACAGATGTGGAGCCTGCAGCAGCATTAGACCTCTGATCTGATTTTAGCTTACAGATGGAATTAAATTAATTCATGGCAATCACTGTAAAATCAAGGGTATGGCACTGAATGCTAGTGTACTGTTTAACCAGGACATACCTGTCTCAACAGCTGTTAAGAAAAAATTACATACCTTTATTTTTCACTGAAACCTGTCTTTAATGCCATCACAGGTATCATACCAAAATTAAACAAATGTGATGGGATTTTTGCTTTCCATTTCCCCGTTTTGTCACTTACTACTCACAGATTTCACATTCCGTGTGTGTGAGGTCATATGCATAAAAAAATGTAGACCTTGAAGTGTGTCTATTCATATACACTAAGATTTGAGGATCGGCCTTTTTTCTTTCAGCTGGTGGTATTGCAGGGAGAAGGAACATAAGCTGAGGGTATTTTACTGTGCTGTCTTCTCAAACAAGTTACTGGACCTTAATGTTTGCTCCTCCCTTGTATAATGGCAGCCACTTCTACATGCAGACTCATCTAGTAGATCAGAAACCAGTTGTTAAGGTTGCTAAAAGCATTTTCAATCTGTAGGAAAGAAAGGTGTACTGCACAGGAGAGTCTTACAAATTATTAGTGCAGAGACATCCTTGTAACTCCTGAAAACCTCATACAGCAATAAAATTAGAAAAACATATCCCCATCTTTTTTCTTTTTTTTTTCTTTTTTTCTTTTTTCTTCTTTTCTTTTTTCTTTTTTTTCTTTTTTTTCTTTTTTTCTTTTTTTTCTTTTTTTCTTTTTTTCTTTTTTCTTTTTTTTTCTTTTTTTTCTTTTTTTTTTCTTTTCTTTTTTTTTCTTTTTTTCTTTTTTTTTTTCTTTTTAAATCTGATTCTGCATAGTTATCTTTTGTGGGACAGCATAATGGGTTGGTTTTGCTCTTGCTCCTGGGTGGGTCAAGACTGAACACGTCCCAGAGGTAGCACAGCCCTTTTCAAGGCCATGTGCTTGGACCATTCTCTCTAACAGGCCCTACTGGCTAGTCCAAGAAGTGCCATAGGCATGAATTAAAAACTGAACTTGAAGATGAATATTGCAAGGACAATTACTGCTTTTAATTAGAAAATAAAAGCCCAAAGCACAGGAATGGGGGTCAGGGGAATAGCACACAGTGTAGCATGATTTTTAAGAGCTCTCTCCTGTCATGCAGTCCATCAGCAATGCAAATGTTGGGGTTTTTTTCCAACCTGCTGATTACACGTGAAATGGAGGAAGAGGGCAATACCACTATCTGTATTCTTTGGATTCAAATAAAATATGTTGCATTACAGATAATTTTTTTCAAGTGATGGGTGAAAAATTGCAAATTGCTGTCTGTTAAAGGCAGACATAGATAGTATCCATTTAAAAACTAACTATACTGCAATAGAATGGCCAGGGTATATCAAATATTTTTCACAATTCAAATAAAAGCAATCTGTATTCACCTCATTTATGAGAAGGAGTAATTA
The DNA here is from genome assembly GCA_024734555.1 of Trochalopteron elliotii. NCBI lineage: Eukaryota > Metazoa > Chordata > Aves > Passeriformes > Leiothrichidae > Trochalopteron > Trochalopteron elliotii. The sequence continues at coordinate 1,153,457 of JANPWX010000243.1, forward strand.
ATCAATTAGTAATATAGGCAAGCTGGGTGGAGTTTTGGTTTTGCTTTATTCTTGCTGCAATACAAAGCCTCCAAACACATTATCCTCTGGACAGTGTATGTTGTTCAATTGTTTACCCAAAAATGGGTTGTGAAACCAAGTTTATGGTGCCTTCACTTTTCTTTTTTTTTTCTCCTTTTTTTTAAATCTGATACACAGGAGTAAAACAGGGCTCTTAGGGAGAGCTCATGTTTTAATATGAGATAGAAAAGTATGTACAGTGGAGGGAAGAATAGTTATCATATACACATTCTAGAAGTACTTATATGTCTTTAAAAACAAATTATTCCAATTATCCTGTCACAGAAGAACAACACTGAAACTGCTTCAAAAGGTATCAAAAATAGAAGCACCAGTTTACTAAATAATGTGTCAGGGTACAAAGTGTTCTTTCATATACCTTCTTTGTGAGTTCCTCTGGCTGTCTCAAGAATGGAAATTCATATAGAAAGGTGCATCTGTTACAGGAAGATGTCTGTGGGTTTTTCCCCTGAATAGACTAAAACAGAAAAGCTGTTTATGTTGTCTCAGGCTATGCCTTGCATACTGTTCCAGCAGCACTGCTGCCTCTGCCTAGGCAGCATTATGAATGGTTTCATGTTTCCAGTTTTTAGGTGTTGTAAGATACACTCTTGTGCTTGCTCCTTCCTGCTTGGCAGGTCTGTTGGATCTCTTTTCTCTTCCCCTTGAAGTTTTCCCCTTAATTGTTCCACAAGCATTTACTGGAATGATTCTTCATTTCTTACCATCACTTCTTACAAAAAGTGGACCAAAACACACTTCCAGGCTTTTACCTGTGAGGCTTACCAGAACTTTTGTTGAACAGTGCCCTTTTTTCTTTCCCCTTTTTTTTTTTTTTTTGAGCTAGAAAGTATAACTGAGAAGGTTGAAAAGGCTGTGTTGGGTATGCCAGGCAGTGCCAGGGACTCGTTTGTATGAAAATTGCCTCTGCCTGTGGGGGCCTGAAAAGAAAGGAAGTTGTGGACATTGAATTTTGTGCTGGTCAGTTCAAGAGGAACCCTCTCGGGGACTGGAGGCTGCTGACTTAAAAAGCCTTTATTTTAAGCTCAGCATTAAGCATAGCTTCAAACCAGTATTAAAGCATGCCTTCCCTCAATGCACTCCTTTTTTCCTTTGAGTCAGGAACTGAGATCCTAGAAAGCAGTGTGCCTTTTATGTAGCCAGTGTTTTACTGAATATTAACAGATCTATAGTGGATAATGCTGGACTACTGTAAATTCATCATCACAATCATGAGGTTTTTAATGTGCACCTCTCATTTTGAATTTCAGTCTGTGTATGCAGTTTCCACTGTGGGACCTTGATTTTTGTGCGTGTGTGATAAATGAGGCTTTTTAGAAACTCATATTCAACTTTTTTGTGTTCTTGTTTAGTAAGTTAATATAATGATAAGCCGGCTGCTTGTCTATGGTATATTCTTGGCTGAAGATACTATAGTCTCAAAAAACTGAAAATCACAGTCTTCTGCAACAATATTTTTCAAAAAGTAGCAGGCAGAATGAATAGGTAGAAAATTAAATAGATAGTTTTGAAGCTATCTGTTGGCACATTGAGGGTTTTTTTGTTCTCTTGTTGGGGCAGGGAGATGCTGAATAATGCTGAAAACGAAATCCAGCTGTCTATGTGCAACTGCTTTGGTTCAAAAACTTCAGCCCTTTTTAAAATTGTTTGTATGGTGGAAGTTGAAAAATTTTAACACAGATTCTTGAAATAAATAACCTTGTGCAAGATACTTATATTTAGAAGGTTTATCCATGCATTGTCTCCAAACTCTGGCTTGGGGAGTTTGGTTCATGGAGGAGAAAAACCAGCTTTGTTATTTTGACTTCACTCTTTTTTTTAATGATGCATTCATGGGAAAAAAAAAACCCTTTCTTACAAGAAAATTAATGTTGTACTAACAAACATATACTAACACTTGCAATGTTGGTGCTCTTTTCCATGGTATGTATGCAGCTTTTCTCAAAGATCTCAACACTAAGAAGAGTGTAAACAACACTTAGTAAAACTGAAAACACCAAAAGCAGCCTTGGACATACCAAACCTCACAATATTCAATAAAAGAGAAACTGAGTGAAGGTATAGCTGAATTTCAGTGGTTAACTACCTCTCTGTACAATTTCCGTAACAGCTATAATAGTTTAATCAGAACTTATTTGGTGGGTTTTCTTGAAGGAGATCATTGACAAATATTACTAAGAGCAGAGTGATGGTCATGTTACTATGATGTGTCTCTTCTTAGTGACTGCACAGGACTAGAAATTCATGTGATCTTGACAATGTACTGGTAGACAGCTGCAGGTGATTTATATTCTTTGAGGCTGATGTGAAATCCACCGTATTGGAATATAATATGACAATATTTGTCATACGTAAAAACGGAATGAATCTTCAAAAGCATTAAAAATAAAAGCATAAGACTGTATTATTTAGAATCATATGCAGTCAAGAGGTCAACATGTGCAAAGACAGCCTGTTCTAGAAACCTGTTAGATGAATTAGGAGAATAAGAAGGTTTAAAGCTTTACGGGAGATTATCCTGCTCTTCTCCACATGGCAGGCAGTGCTGATTGATGCTGTGTATTTCTTTAATCTCAGGGTTTGTAGGTGAAAACACCCAACCAATCCCAGAAAACAACATTGGAAACAGAATGCTTCAGAGTATGGGCTGGACCCCAGGCACAGGCCTCGGACCAGATGGCAAAGGAATAGCAGAGCCCATACGAGCCATCCAGAGACCCAAAGGACTTGGACTTGGATTTAGCTGACAGAGATAAAAATAAAGCTCAAAATCATTAAAAAAATTTAAAAAGAAGAAAAGAAAGAAAAAGGAAAAATGGCAAACATATTATTTGTTGTAATCAGCAAATCCAGTTTTTCTTCTCTCAAAGATGGCTGAAGCTTCACACAAGCTCCACCAGCTGCAAGGTACAGCCGCAGTGACAGAACCGGCATTCAAGTCTAACTTCATAATGGTGCTAAAATGTACAAAAACTTCTACTTTTTTTATTTTTGGTGGTCTTAAGGTTTGTATTAAGCATAAAATTCAGTATACTCACTTTTTTTTGTAAAAGCTTCTGACACAGCAGGTTTTAGTGTATAAGTAAATTTTGTTTTGTAAGTATAATTTCATCTCAAGAGCCTTCATAAGATTTGTTGAGGAAAATAGAACTTTTTACAGCTATTGTGGCTCCCCCCCTTTTCAGGCAAAGTTTCCAAACCTGGTATTTATAGTGTTCAACAATATTTGGGTATAAGCTGTCATTATGGACATAATACATACATGTTTCACATTGGAAAATGATATGGTATGCAATTTTGTCTAAGAGCATGAAAAACAGCTTTGTTGTCATAGGAATGTTGTTCCAAGGCCATTTTCTGGCAATGTATTACTGTCTTCCACGTTCAAGCTGAAAAGTAATGCTTTTATATTTGGGTTTACATTTACAAAATCATCTTTCCTGAGCAAGTATTTTTCAAAGTTAGTTTAATCTGACTTTGGCTTTCCCTTCATATTAATAATCCTCAGTGTTGCCACATTTAAGAATAGTTTGCACTTTGAAACAGGAAATTGTATTTTAGGGATGACTGTGTTTCAGTGTTTATTCTGGGGTTTGGCACATTTTAAACAATGCAGTGTTCAACATGATGTTAACATTTGGTTTGTGACTGTGCTGTTGCCAGTGAGCCACAACCTTTAAGGATCATGAACAGAAAAAGGGCAAGTAGAAGCAGGATTAGGATGGAGGAAAGGAAGGAAAAAGATACTTTGATGGCATCTCACAAATCTAAGCTAGCAATTTAAAATCAAGAGGGATCATTAAGTGTTTTAATCAGTATCCTAATGTATCTAATGTCAGCAGAAGCAATTTCATTAAGCACCAACCAATCAAGCTCCTAGGGTACTTATTAGTCTGCAGGATAAAACAAATTCCACTTTAAAATTAAATGATATGGCTGAAGGAAACTGTTTTTCAGATGGACTAAGGAGAAAATCCTGCCCCTCTCACCACCCATGCCTGTAGTAGCTGGCAATATTTACCCTCACTGCAGAGGGAACAGGATTTGATGCTCCAGTCTTTTTTCCTTCAAGAGGAGGATCTCCCCTCCACAGCTTCCAAGCTGCAGAGAAAAATACTTAGTTCCAGATGCTTGCAAAAATATTTCTTTAGGATAAAAAGAGCACAGCTTTGTTCATGCGACTGTGAAATATAGTGATTAATTTTAAGACATGTTTTTATTACTTTCCTTTTTCTCTCAGCTTCACCCATTTTTCCAGGAAAATAGTAGCAGGAAGAGGAAAACCAGCAGCATTTTATAGCATTAAATTTCCTTAAAAGAAATGTTCATACTTTCCAGTGTGATTGCTGTCAGTTTGGGGACATTGTTTCACCATGCCACCATAGTGTAGAGATTACAGATTAGTAGCTGATGTTGTTTTTATGATAGTTGAATGCACATGTTCTCTGAGTTTCAGGAAGACTATTTATTGTTTAAATATTTTATATGATTGTGTGGTTTGACTTTTTAAAATTATAAGAAATTCTAAACAGAATTGGGATTTATACAGCGAAACATATGCTTTTTATTGTAAGATTCTGGGGCATAACATAATGTCAGTTTGCCTCTTCAAATATCTCTTGCACAACTGAACTTGGTTAAATACATTCCATATCCAAAGAATTTCAAGGCTGCATAGTTGCAAAGGGCCAAGAGCCTGGAATTCTGCAGCTGGCAGAGGTGCCCACTTGCATGTTGCTCCAAATAATGCATTTCTGTGGCCTGCACCTGTTCTGTCAGTGCCATGTGCTCCTGAAAGCAAGTGAACTCTGACAACCTCTTTGTTTTGTACACCACAGTCAGAAGTCCCTTTAAATAATTTTCAGCATGTGAATTGCAAAAGTGAATCTTTTAAGATCTTTTTGTTGTAGCTCTATCTGCAAAACTGTGGAGGAATACTCAGTCTGTTAACTTCCACTGTTCTGCTTTAGTTCCAACACCTACATGTCTTGGACTGGAAGCATGGCACCTATAACACTTCTTTGAAGTATTTCTGTGCAATTTACTGTAGCAGGAGTTTCTCAAAAAATAAGCATAGAGCTCCAAAAGTACTTGAAAGTGTTACCTGTTTTTAAAAGGTAAGAGGGAAATAATGGATACATGTTGAGGGAAAACATCTTCAGCTCATTCAACTCTTTTTTCATGCATTCCTACAGGTGCAGTGAAGCAGCCAGCCTAGTAGACAGTCATAATGGAACAACTGTGTATTCAGATTGAAAATCTTACCAATTTTGGTTTTAAATCAGCCTTTTAGTGAGAATCTATTAGACATTAAGATTAGTTAAAGTGGTTTTGATGTAGAGATAGGTACACTTGGTTTTCGCCGGGTATTATCAATAGATGCCACAGCTGACAGTACACTTTATCTGTTAGAAGCTGTAGAACAAAGTGATTTATTAGAATATTTTATTGTAGTGATTTGAGATATTTTTTGTGCAGTTAAATTCCCATTCTGACTCACACTGTGGTTTCATTTTCATTTTTCCATATCTCACAGGAGTGGTTTTAAAGATACTCCAGTAGTGGGATTTTGCACAGTTAAATCTAGTGTTAAGAAACAAAACAAAAATTAATTACAGGGGTTTTTTTTTTCTTTTTTTTAAGCCATTGCAATGTTATTTGGCTTTGAAACAGGTCAAAATACTTGGATTTACTGTTTGTTTTTTCAGATCTTTCCTATGTCTAACCTGCAATCATACTATGATACCTGCTATAAAGCTGGCACACATTGTTTTAAAATACATATACAAGTTTTTTCAGATAGTAGTTCTTTATGCCTGTGACACTGAAGCTTTTTGCCTACATAAATAAATATGGGATCATCTTATATCTAAAAGTTATCATCCATCACATCATTTTTTGCCAGATTCTTTCCATTTAAGTATTTGAATCAGTAGCTCAGCTGTTACCATAATATTCTTCCTCTGAAGAATGTTTAGTGAAGAGACGTTGCCTGTTATCAGCACTGCGTTTTGCTACATGTTCCATGGTGTCTCAAAGTTCTGTGAATTGAGCCATTAACTGTTAATAAAAGAAACCCATGAGCAGTATCTTATTTCTAAATAAATATTTGTTGAAGTCAGAGAAGCACTATTGATACGCTTGTTTTAACAAGTTTGTCCCTGCATTTGTCTTTCTGCAATTAGGTCAATAATGGGTGTAGAACAGCAGTAAATAGCTAAATAATATGTATAGAATGCTTTGCTTTAACAACACAAATGCAAGATGAAATAAAATAAATAGACTCAATTCTTCAGGGGCTTTGTATGTTCTTTTCTTTAAACTGCCGTTTTCAGTAGTGTTGTTATTGCACAGGTGAGTACAAAAATGTGCTGTTTCTGGAAATATAATTAAAGTGGGTAATATCATGTACCAGTGTTGGGAAAGATGGGCCTTGGATGCTCCTACATACCAAGCAAATGCATATTATGTTAAGCTATTACACTGCCTTTTATGTACCTTTTTACTAGTACTTCTTTCCTAGGTTATTATTATCTTGATGAAGAGGTTACACCACAATGTCAGGAAATGCCTCGTTTAAGATGTTTGCAGTACTTCTGTTATCATGTTCTTCTAAGACTTCTAAATACAAGTTCCCTTCACTCCTTAGGTATGTGTATACTTTGATAACTGTGACAGGGCCTTGTGTTTTCTCTTCAAACAATTCTCCAGAATTGTTCCTCCAAGGAAAACTCACACAACCTTTGTTTTATTTTCCCTCTCCCCATGATCCCAGGGCACTTTCAGTATAGGCATATTAGAAATGGGAATCCCTCCCCTCTTAATCAAGAAGCTTTCTAATTAGACTTCCATCCCTAGCAGAGTTTTCAGGAGTAGTGGAGTAGCTGCAAAAGAGTTAGCACACATTTACTTGCAACTGAACACACTAAGTTGTTTGGGCTTCTTATAATTCTCTTCTGTCCTACAACAAAGCAGATATTGGAGTTATTTTGACCATGTTGCTTGTATTTGAATATTCAATCATTAAGTAAAAGGCTGAAAATCACTGAGATTATGTAAGCTTGATCTCCCCCACCAGTGAGGACTGTTTTTAACAACTATGAAAAGTGGTTTAAATTAATATGAGGTATTCTATCTATGGAAAGTTATTTTGATATAGAGATAGATATACTTGTTTACCTGTTTATAACATTGCTATAATGAAGTATTGGGGAGTTTGACTTCAGAAACTGTCAATATAAGTCATTAGCCTCTGAGGGATGTATATGTTATTGTAATACATTACTGATTAAATACATGAGTTTATTGAAATATCATTCAGAATATTTCATCATAGATATGCTCATTTCATTTGTGCCTTGTCCATAGTAGTGTTGTCTTTCCTCCTTAATACTTGTCTGTTTTTCTGAAAAAGTGCAGCCCTGTGTGTGTTTTTAAGTGATAATATCCAGTGTTTTCTCTCTTGAAGCATAATCTCTTCTATGTGCCAGGTGATGCCACTCAAGATTTTCTGTCATTTCTGCTACTCTACAGAAGTTGCTTTTCCAGCCCCTTCCTAGGCCGGTTTCCTGAAAGGCCACCTGTTGCCTTCATCAGTTGTAAGAGATTTTGACACTGAGAACTTGAGATTTCTTTGTCCTTGGCCAGGCTGTTGTATTGGTCCCTCTCCTTCCTGTGGCCCCAAGTCAGTGAGAGATTTGTAATACTTAGTGCATGTGTTGGCTTCAAGATGTGAAGTACTACTGAAGTCTAAAAATAAGCAGCATGGGAGAATTTGCAGACTGAGGCTGTGACTTTCTTCCTTGTAAAAGATACAGGTCCTAAATTTTCCATGGCATCAGAGTTCCCTCAGATCCCTGCTGCCTGTTTGCAGGATTGTGCTGGCCCATCTTCAGCACTGAGCTCCTCTAGAGCTGTAATGTACAGGTTAGCTGGTGGTTGATGTCAGTCTGTCTGTCCTTGCAGTATACCCGTGGCAATACATCCCAGCAGTGTGGGGAGTCAGCCTGGAATATCCTGATTTTGCACAGTTCAATATAAGGTACAGCAAACCACTCATATATGGTTTAGTATTCAGGAGATGTGATGGGGTCTTTTTTGTCAATTCACAAAGGATATAGCAGGAGAGTAAGAGTTGCAGATAATGAAGAGGATAAAAAACCACTTCTGAAGCTGTGATACAGTGAGAGGTTTGAAATTTCTTAAATTTGGGGGCAGATGAATAAGGGAAGTCATGCATCAGATATGCACAGAAAGAAAACGTAAATGTTCCAAGTAATATTTTCTTTAAGTTACAAATAAGGTGTTGGTGTTTGGCAAAACAGGCTCAACATTTTGACCCACCACTGAAGAATGCTGGAGGTTTTAATGCCTGAGGTAAGTTAAACTTCTCATGCATCTACTACTTTGAATCCTACATGTTTTCTCTGTGAGACAGCTTATTCTACACCTGTCCACACTCAAATTTTCTCCATCTTCTTCTCAAGCTGCTTCTCAATCTGAGGTGCTGGACCTCAGATTGCTCCCTGCATGTCCATTCCCATGAGTTTTGTGTTCTTTTTTAATGAGGTGTCATTTTTTTAATCCGCTTCCTTGGAAGTTGCCTATAATGTTGTTTCAACTTACTATCCTACAAGGTAGATTTGAGTAGTTCAAGGAAATTCTTTGAAGAATCAGCACAAATGGGTTCTAGTTTTTCCTCCCATAAAATGTCTCTGTGTTTTTTTGATGTCTTTGAAGACCCCTACTGCTCTTCACCATTGCTTTCTGTCTTGCACAAACTTGGTGGTTTTCTTACAGAATACTGTTGTGGAGACCACAAGAATTTTTCTGATTGCAAGTGTGCAGATTTTCAGTTTCGTGCCTTTGGTTTCAAGTCCTCAGAACTGAGTCTGAATTCCACATGTTGCTTTTTTTTTCCCAAAAGTTCCAGGTTATCTAGATGTTTTGACTATTGTGAAGAAAGTGGAGTGTTTATCTAAAATTTTCTAGATGCCAGATTCTCAGTAAATGTGGTGCTAGCCCTCACACTTCCCCTAGTATCAAATATGATTTGTAACATGAACCATACATATGTAAATACAAGATGCAAAAAACAGTTGAATGAGAATGCTAGTGGTACTCAGTATGATAATTTGGATTAAACTCAAATAGTTCCACTGTCTGGAAAAACAGTTTACAGATTTCTTTTTTATATGCCCTGGTATCCCTTATTACTGAAATAAGAGATTTTGAGAGTGAACCAGTAATGATTTTAAGGGTTCTCCTAATGTGATGTAAATAATAAGTAACACAATTACCTAGTTGCCTTTATATCCACTGTAGTGTGTAAGCTGATTTATTTTTCATACTCTTTTGTCAGTGAGCATGTGAATTACAGTTCTTACTAACTGAATTTAGACAATTCCTATCCATCGCCCATGAAGATAGGTCAACTGCTAAACAGTAGCTCTTGCCCAGGAATTTACAGAAAAAAGATCTGGACAGGAACAGTGCCACTGGCAAAAGTGTTGGAATAGAGGTCACCTTTTAACCTTTATGTTGTACCTACCTACAGTTTTCCCAGTAAGTATTGGGTCTTCCTTAGTAAAGGCTCACAGAGAAATTGTGCAGGGAATCAGATCTGCAGCCTGGAGTCCCAGGATTTGATACCTGTTTTACTGTTATTGCTAACATGAGAAGTGTTCCTCCCACAGCTGTGTTCCCTCATAAACATCCAGGGCCATGAATGGACACCACTTCAGGAGAGCTGATGGTTAGAGGCATTTTGCACTGGGTAGGGTGCCTCAGGTCCTGACTGCCTCTTGGGCTCTCCTTTAATAGAATAAATCCTGAATTTGTACTATGGTCAGCCAAATCTGTGACTTCAGAGGAAAAAGATCTGCTCCTTAGAATCAAGGTATTCTCATATGAGATCTACAGCTATATTCATCGAAAAAGTAAAACCTTTTTGTGTCAGATGACATTTATTCAGCAAAATCTAGTGGTTTGTGGAATTCTCTAATAAACTGCAGCCAAGACACAGTGTATTCTATGGCTTAGTCAGAAACTAAACTACCCCAGTGCTCAATTCTAGGTTACCAGTCCTTCTCCACAGGTTCAGGTACAGCCTCTCTTCTGGAAAATGAAAGAACCTGGAAGCCTTGACAGTTTGAGACCACTGAAACTTTCTGACTTCAGGCTCTTTGGAAACGTCTCCCAAAGTCTCCAAATTTGAATGCTCCCCACCAGAAACAAAGAACTGGAAAACCTGAAATCACCTCATGACTTTTGTAGTTCTAGTGTGGGTCAATCATTGGAGGCTGTCCTTGCAGCAGTTTCCATGCTTCCAGCTCAGGAGGATGTTTCAGGAGGCTGAGGAGGGAGGGATGGCCAGGCTTCCTGCTGGGGAGCTGCAGACTGGGCAGGTCTAGAGGCTTCAAGTACACAGCAGGGAGCACCAGCTCAATAAAGTGTGTCTTGGACAAGACATTCTTGCTCCTCAGCTTCTTTTGGAATTGTTGGAATGTCCAGTGGAGAACAGCATCCAAAGCAACTTCTACTTCATATTTAAAGAAGGGTCAGCACATCTCAGTTTCTGAGAGCATTCTGAGTTAGTAATGTCCTGGTAAATAAATGGTAAGTACCGGTTTGGACTTCCCAGAAGGGTTAAATGCGATGATTGTGGAATTTGTGGCCACTGCTGTAGGATTTTGTTCCAGGCACAGGCTGCCATTTCACCAGCCATCTGAGAGGTTCATGCACTTCAATGCAGGATTGGTTATAGGTGCAGATTTTTAAGCAGCGGTTTGAGGAGGAGATCACTACAAGACTTAATTGTACTGGACCAAGACCAAAAGGTTGCAATGTCATAGCAAAGGAAATATTCTGTAATGATTTTTATCACCTTTCAGGATAGTAGATCTTGGAATATTTTTGGCCAGAACCACATTCCTTTGCTCTCTTTGGACCTGGTGGATCAAAAAAAGAAAACCTAAAAAAAAAATTTTAAAAGAAAAAATGGAGTTTATTGTGTAGTTGAGAAAATTGTTTGCCTGCACATGTCTACACAAACACACATGCATGCATTGTTCTCTGCAAAGAACAATGTCATACATTGGAAACAATAATTAAATACTGGGCCATTTGGTACGTGGCCACCCCATGAACCTGACAGAAGTGTGACAAAATCTCTGGTTCTGCTGAGTTGCCTTACTTGAAGGGGGTGTGTTGCTTCCACAAAAGTCGATAAATCTGCAATGTATTGTTTCATATTCTGTCTTTATGTAAACCTAGCCAGGTTTTTTAGTTGTCTTCTTCCTAATCAGTGGTAAAGTGTATTTAATAGCTCACTTAAGGTGTCATCCATTACTATGAGTTACTGTTAGAACTAATTAATAGAGCTGAAATTATTTTGTAATGAGAAATTGAAGTATTGCAGTGTTGAAAAAAAATTACCATTCATAGCTAATTAACGTTTAACAATGCAAATAAGTTGATAATTATTTTTCAAGCCACAGAAAAATTCTGTGACATTTTATATACTGCCTTGGTGATCTTAATTATTTCTGAAAAATACCTTTCGAGATAAATAGTCTGAAGGAATTTCCCTGGATAAAAGACATTCTGAAGTGCACAGTGAATGAAAGTTCTCGTTTTGTTCACGTGCAGCCGCATTCAGCAGCTATTTCTCCCTGTAAACACTGATGAATGATTAATGATTCCAAAGTCAGGTGGAAGAGGAAATTATGTGGGGTCTTGGGGAAAACTTCCTGGATGCTCCAAATCGGCCATTCTTCTGTCTGCTTTAGATACCATAAATTTGGCCCTGGTGGGCTGAGATCTTTTGGATCCTTCACAAGAGAAGATGGTAAGAAGTGAAAACAAAATTCTCAACTGTTTTTAGGTCATATATGTGTTAAAGGAATGCAGAAACAAAACAGAAAACTCAGTCTGACCTTGTGTGGCAGCATGTGGCATGTGAGATCACAGTCTCCCAGAAATCGAGATGTTGGTTCTTCCCAAATTTCATCACTTTGGATGCTACTTGAAGCTGGAGTTTTCAAAGGAAACACTGAATTTTCATTGTTCTTTTAGGTGCCCAGCCTGGTGCCAGGGGCATCGCCTGCTGATCAGGAAGGAGCCACTGCAGGCCCAGCTGAAGTTTTGTTCCATTCTCTGGCATTTTTCACCCATTTTTCACAGTGCAAGGCACCATTCAAATCTGCTCTGTGGTCCCATAAATGGTCCTTCTTGTCACTAATAATCATGGTGAATGAAATACACTTTTACTGTACCCTAATTTTTCTCCTAACTTTGTAAACTTTATTGTATTTTAGTTTGTCAGTTTAATGCAACAAAAACTTTATTTTTATCACAAGTTTTCCTGAAGATGTTCATGTTTTGGTAGTGGGGTTTTTTTGAGTCAGCTGGCAATAAATACTATTTTATTTAGCAGATAATGTATAATCAGCTGGCAAGTGAATCACAGAGGCTCCTGATTGTGTCCTACTAAACACATATGCTATACACCTGGTGTTTTTAAGTGTATCCCAGTTTCTCTCAGCAAGACAGTATCACCAACTGCCAAGGGTGTGATCTACTTTTGCCATTTTTTTTGCCATTTTCTCCATGCATTAGAGTCATCTTCTGCCTTCAAGTTGTCAAATAGCAAAAATCATCTAGACACCACTCACACTGCCACAGATGAGCATTCCTTGACAGTTCTTAAATTTTCCAGCAGAGCACTGGGTGGTTTTTGTCATCCCACTCTCAGATGCTTATTCTTCCCCCACAGTGAACCTTTTCTCCAGGACTGTCCACCTCTGTTTTTTTAATTTTTAACTGGTATCAACCCATCTTCCTTAGATATGGATTTCAATTTCTGTGTTGGTTTAGACCTCAGATAAGGCCTTGTGGTCATGCCCTGTATAACCTGGAAATTTCCTGTAAAACCAGATGTATTGCTGAAAGCCACCACTTCCGTTTGTGTATTATCTTGCAAAATTTTTACCTGGAAAACAGCACCCAATTGTGTCTGGTGTTCCTGTGCCAGAGGAAAGGGAAAAGAACACTGAAGGTAATGTTTTGTTTTATTAATTTGTTTGTTTATTTTAAATTGAAATTATTGATTGATGAAAGACAAGTTGTGAATCAAGACTTCCAAAAGTTTAGTGTTGACAGAATTGAGCCTGTGAACTAGGTTCATCCTTTGGTTGCACATGAGTCATGTAACCTCTTAAAATGGGGGAAATGCTTGTAGGCCAGCAGCAGGTTACTGTGCCAAGGTTTTCCTGCCATCAGAAATGTTTGGAACAGCACTTGATGATGTTTTCATCATTCTGTATGCTGATTTAATAATTAAAATACAAAACTCATTCCATAGGTAAGCCTGTCTTTGGTCAGTATTTTATACAAGTTCACATTAAATGTTTAATAGCTGATGTGATTGAAGGGTGTGACGTTAAGGATTCTGTTGCCAACTTTGATTCATGTTATTACAAGGTCCTTCCTGGGTAGTTTCCGTATCAATTGAGTCATCCCAAGTTCTGCTTTTCCTTTCAGGACCAAGCACAGGCTTGTTGGCCTGTTCCCTGCTTGGCTCAGAACAGTTATTAATGAGAGCTTGAACACCTCGTGGTGTAAAATTTGTGGGTACTTCACAATTAAACATTTTTTCATATTTTATTAGGTATTTGAGAAATGTAGCATGAGTAGTAATGCTTTCAGCAGTTTTATTCTCATCAGTTTCCTGTTGTGTTCATCATCTTGCAACAATGGCATCTGAAAACCTTCCCCCGTGTGTTACAGAGCAGTGAAGCAGTTTAGAGAGAAAGGCTTTCATGGCAGTTCATAGCTGAATTACACAAATCTTTGCAACTTGCACCTCCATTGCAGCCACAGGATATCAAATGTCTTAAGGCGTGGGCTTAATTGCCCACACTCAGAGTGCACACCACAGAGTGTGGATGCTTTCAGACGCTTTAATTTCTGAAGACCTGGATAAAAAAGGTGGGGGAAGGCTGAGAAGCTTTCCTGTAGCAGCTCTCAGGCCACTTGTGTTTCTCCATCACGCCCGTTAACAACTACACGAGAGAAACAAGCAGCAGATTTTTTTTCCACTCTGCGAGTAATTGTCTGCACAGCAGTGACAGATGTGCAATATAGCAGCTTCTTCAGGAAAAAATTAACAGTTTGTCCAGCATGTCAGCTCGCTCTTTTTAGTGCTTCGGAGGTCTTGGCCCCATTATGGATGATTTAGAAATTGAGGCAAGCTAAGACCAGCTGCCTGGGTTGAAAGCCTTAGTTAGTAGCCCTCATCTGCATTCCAGTATTCGCTTACATCTAGAAATTGGTAGGGCCCCTCTGGCCACAAGATGAGTATGGGCTGACAATGCCTTGATTTGTTGAGAGAGAGAATAAATGGGTTTTTCAGAAGATGAGGAAATATCACCATTACTGGCCAATTTACAGCATTTTATCTGTTCTTCAAACATGTCACTTTTGTTATTGTTGCATGGTAATTACATAGTGAAACGGAAAGAAAACAAATTCTGGTTACATATTCAGATGGATTGCAAAATCATATAATCCTGATAAATGCCCATTTATGATACACACGGATGAAAGGTTCATTTTAATTTTGAATAGCTAGCACAGCCATAAATGGGATATAGGATTAGATCCCACAGAATCTGATTACCTAAAAGCAAATAGTATTTTTCTTCACTTTTTTCATAACCAGGAAATTCAGTGTGTGCAGGGTATTTAAATAAGTAGGTTTTCCACTGAAATATACGAAGTATATAGTTCAATAATTTCTATATTTTAAATATAATAATTTAGGACTATTCAGCTAAGTCTTTTCTGAAGTACTTGTTTGTAAAAAGACATCAACCTACCAATACTGCTGAGAAAGGTATCTCACAGCTGTACCCTGTTGCAAGCTGTACATTTATGACAAATACAAGGGGCTTTGCTTCTTGGGTATCTAGTGCAACAAATCAAAAGATGCTCAGTATTGGACATTTATAAGGAATGGCAGCTGTTAGACCTTCATAATTGTTTTATACAAAGTTTCCAGGCAAATCGTGAATTTTAAAAAGCAAGTTTTGACAAAACACCAGGCAGCTGCAATTTTGGCAGTGGCTTTTCCACTTGAAATAAAATACAGGAAGCTCCATTTTCCGCAATGGAAAGGCACAAGGAAAGGAGTGGTGTGAAAATACGTAAAAAGATTAGCAGAAATCTGTGCAATTGATTCGTGATCATTAAAGACAAGAATCTGCTTTGTAAAGCTATCTACTTCACAGATCATTGGTGTCCAAATTATATTCATGAGATGAGACTTTGTTTTCCCAGCTTTAGGGAAGGTTTACTACTGCTTCAGAAGTAGGGATGGCAGGTAAGTTCTCATCCAACCCCCCTGCCCATGAAAGACATCTCTGTCCCTGAAGGGAAACCAAGCTCAGGCCTTGCTGACAGACGTGGCACAGGCTGTCTGAACCACCTGAAGTGACCTTCCTTGCAGGAATGGCTACTACAGCTTGCAACTGCTTCCAGGAGAAGAAAGAGTTGAAAGCTTCAGGTTTGGACATGTCTAAGTACCACGTGGTTCCAGGCCAGTCTTCATGTTAGAGGTTATGTTCTGCGGCACAGAGTTACTGAAGATGGTTATTCAAAAGGAATATAATTAGGCCCCTTCTAAATGTTTACATGTAGCAAGGTCTAGCCAGGTTTTTATTCAGCTCTTTTTATTGAAATACATCAGAAGTGTAAGGTAGGTAGCAGCAGTCTGAGGAGAAAGACCTCAATTGGATCTGGTCTCAAATGATTAAATTTTATCTGCCTGAACATGTAATCATTTGAAGGTTTATGGTTTGGGATCAGTTGTTATAGTTCAGTTTATGACTGAAATAAGCCTGATGATATCACAGGTAAATATGACTTAAATGATGGGTGGTGTTGTCTTCCTCAACCTCACATTGTATTTATAATAACTTAACTTTTCCCTTGGCAAGTCTTTAGTCTATATATAGCTATTGACAAGATTGGTGCCAATGGGAGATTTCAGAGGGCAACTTTACTGTGGGTCAGACTTTCTGGTAGTGGGAGAGGGAGTATATAAAAAGCCTGAATAGTTGGTCATCACCTCTAAAAAGATCATAGTTTTTTCGTGAGCAAAAATATGAAGAAATCCTTCTTTATTATTATAATCTTGAATTTTGTAGTGTGCCTCAACCTTCCATAATATGCAGCCATCTGGAACAATTGCTTCCAAATACAGCCTTACATTTCATTGTAGTGTCTGGAACATCAGCCTGTAGGAATATTCTGCTAAAAGCATATTCCCTTATTGTCTGATGTGAAACAAATCTAGGATGTTGCAGTTTATTCAAAAGCCCTGGGTTTTTTATATCTTAGACATATTCATAATAGGTGGGATTGTACAGGCAATACCCCAAGAAGGCAAGGAAAAAGCCACACCAAATTCCAGTAAAGCACTGTAAGGATGTGGATGTACTTCATAAATAATTATGATGAAGTGCAGTTATCTCAAGGGTACTTCAAACCACTTGTTGATTAAGAAAATCTCTCTTACTTGCAACTGGTGTAAGGTCACTAAAATGAGGTGCAACAGCAGTAGTTAAAACTATACCATTTTCATGTTAGTAATAAAATAGGCACTAGTCAGCTTTCCCAACCTCTGCCAGGTCCTGCAGAGAGAGGTCTGGAGCAGGCAGAAGGAAATACAAGGCTGGCACAGTCCCCAAAGCTGGGAAACATTGATTCTGCTGCTGCTCCTCAACCTCTGCAGCAGGAGAAGGGATGCTGCTATGCCCTCCAGACCTTCTCCTGCAGCAGCATGCTTGGAGTGGGTTGAGAATATGTCTGTATGTACAGGTAAAAGGCACTTGCTTGCAGAATAGTTTCTGTATAATGTCTAAGGAGTAGCCAAATTCACAGGATATAAGGATTTGCATTCCTGTTCTCAAAGCCACCACATTTTATCAAGGGTATCATAGTGTTTAAGGGACTGTTCTTGAGATTTAGTTAGAGATGACACCAGTCTTTCCCTGGCACCTTAGCAAAGGCTTTTATTCTCAGATTATTCCTCTGTGTTATTGTCTGTATATCCATTTGTGTCTCATTTTCTGTGACACCTTCAAGGTGTAACCTTAATCCAGCCCAAATACAAGAGCCATCCATGGGTTTAGGTCAATCATGATTTCCATTCACCCGTTAATATTTTCCCCTGTATCTGTCAACATCAGGATGCTTAGGAGAAGATCTATCTTTGCAAAAGTCAAGGCATCCAAGAGCATGGTGGTCTAAAGGAACTGTGAATAACAGATACTTCAGCCAGGTAAGGTGTTAATGGCTAGTCCTGAAGTCACAGCTTGTTTTGTTGGGAACTCATGCCTTCAACCTGCCAATTACTCTTCATTTCCTCCGATAGTTTATTTACACAGTCAATAGAGTGGTTTTTAAGGCAAAGCAATTTTCATAAATTATGTGATTAATCCAGTGTAATGTATAAAAATATACATGTAAAATACAAAACAGACCAAAGAAATAGAAGTGCTGTTATAATAGAGTAGATCACTGGCCTGCCTGATTCCCAAGTCCTACGTGCCTTGTACCAACACCCAGACCCTTGAAAAGTACTGTCATCAGCTTTGAACAAAGATATTTTCTCCCAAGGTGTGGACTTCACATCCATAGCTGATGATCCTGCACGCTACTTTTGCTCATTGTGTGAAATGTTTTGGTTAACAGCGTGACCTGCTATTGAGTATGAGACCTAATACCCTTCAGCCACAGAAGGAAAGATAAAATAAACCTGCAGAGGTCCCAGAACTTGCCAGGTGATCTCCCTGATGTGCCTTAGAGACAAAATAACAAACAGCACTCCTGGGGTCTGTGTGCATTGGTGGAGCTGCTGCAGTTGCAGATTTTTATCTCCGCTGCTATGCAGCTGGGGGGGGATTTCCTCACGGGAAGCTCGGTGAGACTCCTGTGGCAGAGGGGAAGAGGGTGCTGGTAGTGAGGGTCTCCTGTCAGCCTAAGCACCACGGGGGTGAGCACTCAGTGATGGAGACAGCTCAGCAGCATCACGTACTATTTAAAGAATAAATGCTGCAGGCTTGGATTTAAGGGACCTGGTTGCTGGAAGCACCTGGTTCTCTTTCCTTAACAGCAGTCATCACTGCTGGTGACAGATCACAAAACTGAGTATAAGCAACAGCTATTTTTCATAGTGTCCTCTGCCGTTCCCTCCTGTAAATAGCAGGGCCTTGTATGTTAATGTTTCTATTGTTTTAATATTCTTGTTTTCCTCATTCATATTCGAAGGTATTATTGTTAGTGCCAACTCACTTGATTTATTATTTAGAGCAAGCATTTGTTCAAAAACTCAGCACTGGATATTAAATGATGATTGCTTGCAATGAATTTCTTCCTAACATCTGCAAAGACAATTTTGCCTTTTCTTCTTCCACTTAACTCTAAATGAGAGATCTTAAGCATAGTTAAATAGGATTCATAATATCATGCTGACTGAAAATCATCTTGAAGTGGGAACTATGAAGGCAAAAAGTTATCCGCATATAAAGTCCTCTTCCTTCTGAATTTTAAAATGAGAGATAAGGGCAGAGTGTTTGCTCTTGTTGTACATTGCTATTCCTGGTAATGGATGTAGTGAAGAGAGAGGAAACTCCAGGGTCAAAGCCATGGGTTTACTGGAGATGCAGGTCAGAACCATCCTGTCCCTTTCCCCAGGTCTCAGGCTGTTGTATCTAATGCCTTAGTGTGTGATTAGCAATTGGGAAAACAATTCATGAAATAAAGCAAGTATTTTTTATCCTCTTAACCTACAGGCTACCTAAAAATACCGCTAAAGCCCAGTGGATCAGAAAACCTCTTCCACTGATTTGTGTAAATCCTGTATCAGGTTAACATTCAGTCAAAAATTATTTGTCATTGTGAATTTTTGGCCCAAAGAGTAACTTCTCAGTAACTTTTTCATTAGCATCAGCATCATGGTAAAGAAATAGGGATAATGCCTCCGTATTAATTATCCTATTAATTATCATTTTTACAAAGCTTCTTTAGAAATTCTTGTGGAAGCTGAGCTGCTGAGGGCACTTAGTTTCATTATCCTTGAGAAACAAACATGAAAGTAGCTGTAAATAAAGGTGCAGTTTAGATGTTCATGGCTACTAGCCAGGTTACAAAGCTGAACAAAATAATGAAAAAAAAGATAATTAAATTACAGATTTAATTAAAGATTACCATCAAGAAGGCTGGTAAAACAAACAAGTATAGTATTTTATAAATGACCCAACATGTAATGTATGAAGAGACTGAACATTTTAGCAGTGCTTTGGGGTTTTTTTTAATTTTTTTTGTTTTAATACAACTATTTTTCCACAAATGGAAAAATACTAGTGGATAGCAACTGAGTGCATTGATATAGCACTTTTCCATAAGGGAAAATTTCAAAACAGCTTTGGTTGAAAATATTTGGTTCCTTTAAAACATACAGCCACAATAAAACACTGAAGCAGAAAATAGTTTCTGGCATGGGATGCAGGATTGTATTTCTGAATATATTATTATGAAGCTAATTGTCACAGAATTATGTTTGAATTTTATGACATATCCTAACAACAGTGACATGAGATGCAGAGCAGGCATTTCTTACATAAATATTTTGCCCCCTTTCCCTTTAGACTGTGACAAACAGTAAAAATAACTCCAGCTACAGCACACTTGAAAGCCACAAACAGATTGTGCTCTCACTTTAAACCTTGTAGTTTGAGTACCTTGCCCTTCTGCTAAATCTTACATATCTGCTAGAGAAGGGGGAAACAGCATCATACAAATTGATTTGATACTTGGTAATTATAAAGGAATCAAGAAGGGCACAATAATAGAATATTAGCTTAATTTTTTCTCATTTTATTCATAAGATGTAGTTGTTTTATTAAGTACCAGCAGGCTTGATAGTGCGATGTGACCTTAAGTTTCTTTCAGCATTCATTAGACATGGTTTTCTTACCAAGAGGAGAATTCAGACTTAAACCTGCCACCTATGTGGTTTTTTTTCTGAACCATTATGTATTCCACATAGGCCACACAGGTTGCAAAATATTATTCTGCAAACAAATTATTCTGTTGCATTGCCTTTTTTTTTACATGTCTCTTCATACTCCAGTTTGCCTTATTTTCTAAAGGCCGTATTATGGGTTTTGAAGAAGATAAATTGATAACTAATGTATTTTAGAAGTCTCTGTGATTACTTTGGAATAGGTAATTTTCAAGACTATATGTAAATGTGTATGTGAATGTAATTCTTCCTATCCTGATTTCTAGAGAAATATTTAAACAGGGATGGGCTGTCATTGGGACAGACGGTAACAAGCCTCTGTTTAAATCTCAGTGACTTCAGCTAAAATGTGTGCCCATTAACATTGTTCTGAGCAGGAATACTTACCTGACCTAGGACCATGTGGAAAAGATGCTTTAGAAGATAGAGGCACATAACCTGACCTGTTTATGCACCTGCATTCTTGGGACTTGGATATGAACCCTTGGCCCAAGGTAAGGCATCGGAACACACCGCGGTGGGAAATGCAACTGGCTGCCCATGAAACCACCAGTGCAATTTCTGTCCAAGGCAGGGCAGTACTGGGAAGGGCTGGGCAAGGCTGCCAGCCTGGATTGGGAGCAAAACATGAGGCTTGGTAAGAGTTCCTGGTGCTGATGTGGGACAAGATTGCACAGTGACGCTGCTGGGGACCCTCTCCTGATGAACGAGACTACAATGATTATTGATCCAATGGACTACAATGGCTCTTTCAGAGCCAGCAGAGATCTGATGTATAGATCTGGAATTGGAGACCCTCAAATAAACTCTGAATCACCTGACAGACTAAAACTGCTTCCAAGGTGATGCTGCAGTTGGTGGTGTAAATTCATAGTTCTCAGATAGCTGAGCATCACCTCAGAGACTGCGTCACACACCACACCCAAGAGCTGAAAACATTAGTGTTAGTGCTAGGATTTGTGATTTCTTTAGTTCATGTCACTACCATCATACTTTCTGAACCTCTTTTTTACATGGTCAACAGGTACTAAATTAAAGAACTGAAAGCAGCTGGAGACTTTTTGTCATGGGAAAAAGAAAAGCTTCAGAAACCAATAAGCCCTTTACTTGTGTTCTGTAATTTAGAGTTGCTGTGTACACAAGCTGCTTTATTCTGGTCTGTTTTTTTGTTTTTCTTTCTTTTTTTTTTTTTTTTTTTTTTTTGTTAATGTCTGTATTTTCCCCTGTAGTGCTTCTGGATTGCATCTTTGCATATGAAATTTCAGCCTAGAGCTAATTGTTACTGTTGATGAATTATAAACTGCTTTTAAATAGGTTATAAAGAAATTCTGGCACGTTCTTGAGTACAGTAGTATGATCTTGCTTCCCTGGTACCAAAATAAGCCGTATTTTCCTCCTTAAATAAGTTCTGTTAAGTCATCCACAGTTTTCAAATCCTCCTGCATTTCTTTCATGATTCCCCTGTGGAGTTATCCTTGTGGTTTTGAAAAGGATAGTCTCAAGTCTGAGCGTGTACTTCCAAGTCCTGCTCTCTGTTGCCTTAGGAGTATACAAAGGTTTAGATTGCATCTTTTCAATGCATTATGGCACTGCAGCCTAAAGCCAATGCTTGTTTTTTAACTGGCAACCTGCCTGTACGAATGGAGGAAGCAGATTGCCTCTTTGCTGAACACTTAGACAAGGTACTGATTTAACAACAGTGGACAAGCAGCTGGGAGCTGGGCTGTCAGCCTGTCACACACTGACAAATCTGTTGTTCATATTCAGGCAGGATGTTCCAGTTAGATTGCCATCAGTATCATCCATCTACCACAGGCGTGCGAGGCGCACCGGCGTCCCCCGCATACCCATGGACCAAATGCTGGTCATTCAGATTTCTGGGGGAACCTCAAGAGAACATCTAATTACTCTTCTTTTTTCTTTTTTTTTCTTCTTTTTCTCACCCCCTCCCCCCCCGCCCCCTTGCAGTGATCTCCTGCAATAAGACCAGGAAGGCAGCAGATTCAATTTTTGCCTCTCTCTTTGTTCCCTCATTTGATATGCTGGAATTATGTGTGCAAATTGTTGGTTGCTCCAATTTCATGTCTCAGGCATGAAAGGAAAGCTCTGAATGGAGCCTTCCCACTTTTTGATAAAGCCATGAAAGCTTTTTCAAAAGCCAATTCAATAAAATGCAGTCTAACTAAACCAGAAATAATAAAACCAAAAATGGTGATTAATAAAGATACACTGAAATTACATTGTTCTGGCTTCCAGACTAATATTTAACGTATTTTCATACAGCTGCTAGATTTGTAACTCTAAAATAATACAAACTCCAGAACTGTTTCATTCTCACAGTCAGGCTTAGTCTGTGGGTGAACTCTGGGCTAAAACCTGGTTTCTGTCTCTAAATTCACATTAATCAGTTGAAGTTAATCTCTGTTAGCTTTGTGTGTAAGAGTGGCTGGGGAGTGGGAGATGGGAGGTGTTTATCAAAGCTGTAGAACATGTGCTGTAATAATTTTATCACAGACTTATACTTGTCTTTTTCTTTTGCAATTTGGAAAAGCTGCTTTTAAATATGCTGATTATATATTCAACATATTATAGTTTTATATTATCTGTCCTTATGTCAGAGTTACCCAATTTGTGGCCCTGTGTGCCCTTCTCCTGTCCCAGCTCCAGATCTGTAATCCCAGAGCCCACAAAATGAACTCCTGAATTTAGCTAGGGGGGGAAAACTGCTACATCTGTATAGTTTCATCTGAATTCGTCATCTGATTTTGCTGCTGCCTGTTCATCACCTCTGAGTGATAGAAATAACCCACAGCTTTCTCAGGGAGGTGACAGAGGAAGGACTCCAGTTAACTTGCTACTTATTCTCACAGTTTTACATTTTCAGACCAGCACTGGTGTAATTTAAAACAATAATGGCTCTGAAAAGTGGTAAGTTAGTTGAATTCTTAGTATTAATCTATGTCTCTTAACATGTTACCTCAGTGCTGTAAAAAACAGAATGTGACATACATAAGTGTGTGATTTAATCGGCTGAGATTTCCAAGTGGTCTTCTCAACCTCTTCAGTGTAATACCTGTTCTGGTCAAGAAAGGCATTTACCTTCACTGTATTTTTCACAGTGAGGTTCAAGATCTTCTGGAAAACTCTAAGTTTGTGAAGATTAGTAAAATGTCCTGTCTAAAAGGAAAAGAATCTTGCAAATTTTTTTGCCACTTTTGTTTTGGTTTTTATGTATGTCTGTCAACAAGAAAACTTGTACATAGAAAATTGTGTAGTACAGATTGCAGTAGATTTTCACATAGTGTTTAGAACAGTGTAAAAAGTCAGTAAAAGCATGCATAAAGAAGGCAGGCAGACAATAATCTGTATTTCTTATATGGCATGCTGTTGATTCTTCATTTTTAGAATTGGTTAATTTTATGTAATCTTTCTTCCCTCCCTAAAAAGAATCTCAGTTATTATTCCACACATAAAGATGTAAAATCTGAAAAATCTCTTTATATTGTTATATATACACACATACAAGTTGTGTTCCCAAATATGAACATTGGAAAGAATTTTCAGGTGAAGATGCTTTTAAATTTAGTCTTGCTTTCAGTCATATTGAAATGAATGAACTACATAGTAGATTTCCCAAATGGTAAGCTACAACATTTTTTAATTTGTTGAAGTCTACTGCTTGGTTTTCTAAAACAACCCTACAAGTTCATCAGGCAGTAAATAGGCAGAGAAAGCAAAAGTATTTCTAGATTCTTGTTAAAAAAATAAAATCTGAGGAAATCAAGCGGGTTTTGTGGTGGAACATGAATAAAAAGCATACTTTTAAGTCTTTTTTACATGGCCACATGTCAAGACAAAGCTCCTACTTTTCATACACAAAGGTAACAATATCAGTTCCTTATGTTTATAAAATCTCTGGATGTTCTTTGCTGAGAAACCTCTGTGATTTTTGACTGACAGAAAGATTACCTAATAAACCTTCACCACAAACTAATTAATCACTGTGAATACAACACTAAATTGGCAAATATAAAAAAGCAAATGAGATGGGTGTTAAAGACGGATTTCAAATGACCTTAGTTAAAAACCAAGTACAGAGTGTTGAAAGCATCAATAATACTGCACTGCTGGTAAACTTCCCTCTTTACCAGAGCTGCCTGCTTACAGGAGGCATGTCAGGGGGAGATATTAAGTTGCACCATTCACAAGTGCCCAAACCCAGACGGATTTTGGTCATTGGGACCACAGGAAGAATGGGCGTCACCTCTGCCGAAAGGACGTGGGGAGGATGGGGATCTGGTTTTCAGCTCTTCTGCACTCCACTTGCAGTTATTATTTGCAAATGTTTTTCTCAAAGACAGCATGTTGTTGTGGTAGTTATCCTGGTGTAGAAATGTCACTGCATCCTTGAGCCAAGGTTTAATTTTACTGCACAAGGGTGGCACATTGGCAATGCAGCAAGTGGGGTTCCTCTGGCCACAGTGGCTCCTGCAAGCTGTGAGAATGCATCTTCCCCATGCACAAGTTTAACAAAGATAAAGTCACCACAAAGTGATATTGCTGACAAGTTTATCTAAGTGTGAGGCTTAGGTCAATATAAGATCTTAGTTCTCTGCTTTCTTTTTTTCTTTTCTGATGATTGAATGCCACCACAGTCTTATTTATGGCTCAGGTATAGGGTATACTAGCATCACCACAGGAAATACACTTGTCAATTTTTTAAGCCTTGAAATTAAAGACAGGAGAAAGCTCTGATGTTTTTTATCCTACTCAGATTGTTCCCTCTGTTCAGGGAGGCTAACATCAGGGATTTTGTTCTGGCAGTCCCTGCCAAGGTTGAGATACACAACCCCCCCCAGGAATTCATTGCCTTTGATAGAACAGCTACTTCTGCTGCTAATTCACTTCCCTGTGGAGGGATGGCTTGGCTCATGGGGGCAGAGGGGACCACAGCACCAGCAATAGGGGTAGAAAGAAGCTGGGCTGCAGGAAGGGATTGTGAAGCTCTTCAGACACTTAGAGATGTGAAGGAGGAAAAAAAAATTAAGAAAACCAAAATAGTGGGATGGGTGCTGTGGGTTTTTGGCAGATGAGGGAAGCAGCAGTCGTCTTTCTGTCATGTTTTCACCTGTAATTGCAGCCTGTTAACCTCTGTTTCTGTATCCTTTCAGATGAGTTCTGCTGCATATCCCAGCTTAACATCAGTGTTGTATTGCGTTAGGGTACTGGCTTACCCGTTCATCTTAAGAAACAGTGAAACAGGCTTTCTTTCCTACAGCTTTCCAACCTGTATCTGCAGAGCAGCTCAGTGGCTTGCTGACTTTTTGGTTCTTATCTTCTGCTTCTTGAACAATTCTTGTATAAACTCATGGAGAATGTTTCTGTGTGCCATCTATCTGTGAGCACACTGGTGCAGTGACTAACTTCAATCCAGCTGGTTCCTCTGCATTTCCCATTCATCCACTTAACTGGAATTCTACTTAAAATAATAATCTCAGCTAGGTAGACTTGGTTTTTGATGTTTTTTTCTTGCTAAGGCTTTGGTTCATGGTTTAACTGGCTTGTAAAATTTTTTATTAAGTAAGTTAAGATGAAATCCTAAGTAGTTTGATGGTAAGAGAATAGATAATCATAGAATCATAGAGTCATAGGATGGTTTGAATTGGAGGGTGCCGTGAGGACCATCTAGTTCCAGCTCCCCTGGTGTGGGCTGGGACACCTACAGTTTCTTTGGGCCATCTGTTCCAGGCCTCACCACCCCCACAGTAAAGAATTTCTTCCTAATATCTCGTCTAAACCTACCATTCTTCACTTTAAAGCCATTCCCCCTTGTCCTATCACTGCATGCCTTTGCAAAAAGTCCCTCTCCATTTTTCTTGTAGCCCTCTTTAGGTACTGGAAGGTGCTACAAACTCTCCCATGGGCTCCTTCATCTCACTGTGCCCTAGTGTGCACAGATCCCTCTGGTCTCCAACCTCCCAGTACCCTGAAGTTCAGCCCTGTACCTGCTCCACCTCAGGAGGTAATGAAAATGAAGCCAATTTCCAATGCTTCAAATATCCAATTCAGCTTTGGTAGGCTTCAAACAAGCACAAAAGAAATGGTGTGTGATGTGTCGCAAGGTTGAAGCCAGGAAGAAGTTTTAAACTTAAACTGGGTCCAGATAAGCATCAACCAGAGCTGGACTATCAGTTTTCCTAAGAGCATTTTCATCTTTTATGCCCTCTCAGTTGTCCACATTGTTTTTATGGGAATACAGAGGCAATTTGTGGCCCCTACTTGCCCTGGCAATGGTGGCTGCCTCCCGGGAGCAGGGTGGTGTACTGCTCATCCAGGATGGGTGGGAAATGCCTACTCAGCTCCCAACCTGCCTGCTGAGCTCCAAACACACACATGGCCTTTCCCAACAAGCAGCAGTCACCGCTGCTTCCAGGGATTTTAATGAATTGCCTGCTTTTCTCCAATCCACTTATTTGCCTCCTGCAGCCCCCCGCCTCCCTCTGCCGGTCTCCTCCCTCCCCACTCCCATCGTGGCTG
This sequence comes from Trochalopteron elliotii, assembly GCA_024734555.1. Taxonomy (NCBI): domain Eukaryota; kingdom Metazoa; phylum Chordata; class Aves; order Passeriformes; family Leiothrichidae; genus Trochalopteron; species Trochalopteron elliotii. The sequence goes on from JANPWX010000243.1 coordinate 1,180,164, forward strand.
CTCCCAGGCAGAGGGAGAGAGGAATTATTTATTGTGTGCCTGTTGAAAATGAAAGGCTTTTACATTTTAATGAGCACTAAATAGGAGCGAGGAAATATTGTTCATTAGCTGTAATCTGTGGAATTGCTTGAGTGAACTTCCTTTGGAGGCCGCTTTAAACGGTTCACTCAAGTAAAGCAGTTTGTATGGTAATTAAGGGAGCATTTTTCTGTCAACATCTGTGCTGCTATTTATAACGCCGAAGGTATCTTATTACTCCACCAGAGAAACATTAAAAGAGGTGGGCAGAGGGGAGGTTGTATTTTATGTATATGTGTGTATATATAATATTACTGTTTTCTCTCTTCAAAACCCCTCCCTTTTCCTTGTTTCCCTTTTTGCTTTCTTATGTTGTTCTCACTCTACCCACCACCCCCTAATTTGCCAAGGGAAAAAAATCCTGTCCACTATTTCCTGATAGTGAGGATTATCATTCTGACATCTTTTCATTAATCACACCCTTTGCTCAGCAGCCAGGCAGGCACATTCAGCTGCTTGGCAAAAACAAGGGGCCTGTGTCTTTGGAAACCATTCCTCATCCCACTTCTCTCCAGAGGAAAATAGATGCCTTTTGGTCAGGCTGTCACAGTGTCCCCAGAGGGGTAACACAGAATCACCTCTGTCCTCCTGGCATCCCTCAGGTAGCACTGCTGCACCAAAGCCAGGCCAGGCTCCTGGGTTGTGAGAGGACAGGAAGGATGGACAGAAATATCCTTTAGCATACTCAATGTTGTTCTGTTGTTTAAAGTTTGAAGTTGGTATTTTGACTTTGCTGCTCTGAGGAACAGGATTTGGGTATAATGACAGAACCTGGGGTTTGCATACAAAAGTAGAAGGATTTTTATTTTTATTTGTTTGCTTTCATTCGAGTAACACCCATAATTTTAACCCCAACCAGCTTCACTGTGCTAGGGCAAAAAGAAGCCATCACCAGATGTAGTTTGACCCTTACTTTTTCCCCATCTCTGATTTCTCCAGTACTAGTAATAATGAGGTTTGCACCCCGAGGCTCATCACCTAGGGATGTGGGAAACTATGTCCTTTAAGAGCTGGAATTGCTGAAGAGGAGAATCACCTTACCCAACACTGCCCAGCAACTTCTCTCAGCCCTCATGGCTCTAGGTGATTTCCAAAGACCTGGGAGCCATCTTCTGTCATATATATGTGCAGTTCCCACTTTTCCAAATCTTTCCCCTGCCATGTCTTCCTCCTTCCCCTTCTCATGTCATTTATGCTTCTGCTGGTTTAGTTCTCTCTTTGAACATATGGCATGATTTTCTCCCTTGCTTTAGTCCACCTTTAATTTGAACTAAATCTAAACCTGGGGTGCTTAGATGGGTTTTTCATTGTTGTTGGGAATATGCTGTGAAGATTTTACCCTTTTTACTAAAAAGAACCTCACAATGCATGTGGAAAAATGCACAAGTGAAAGCAAGAAGTAGTGTTAAGCTTGCTTGAGTGCCCCAGATACATGGCTCTGCAGAAATTAAGTATGCTGTGCCAGAGCCAATAACTTGTATAGATTTTTTTCTACCAGTAATGAAGGAAAAACATAAATGACTATCATAAAAAGTAAACATTAGAGATAGAAAATCCCTTTTACAGCATTCAGTCCATCTTTCTGCCAATAACAAGTTGTTCCCTATAGTATATTTTTCTAGTGATTCCTCCAGTGTAGTGTTAAACATTTCAAGTGACGGGCCTCCCTGTTCCCCTGAAAGATGAGCTGAAAGCTTAGTTCATTTCAATGTCAGGAAGTTTTTCTTGGCAACTTTAATCTATATTTCTTCCTATTGGTCTTGGGATATCCCTATAATTACATATATTCCTTTGAATTTTCTGGCTGGTGCTGTTTTGGAGTTTTCTGTATCACCTTTTCATTACCCTGAAACAAATATTCCAACTCCACATTTATTTTTCATTCTTGGCTTAAAGTTTAATGAATCAGTAAAGTTTCCTCAATGTCTGCATGGCATTTGCAGTAAGAGAGTTTATCATATCACCAGGCTCACTACCACTGTTCTTTTATTTTAAGGGGTAACCAAATCATGAGACCCTGACATCTGCTGGTTTTGGTAAGAGGCCAGCACTAGTTTTGGAATCAGGAAAGGGCTTCCAAAGAGAAAAATTACAAGTAGACAGAGAAAAAAAAAATGGAGAGCAAAACTATAAAAGTAAAAAAGGTAAAAAAAATGTAAAAAAAATGAGAGGTCAAAAATGAAAAGGGAGAGGTTTTTCAGAAGAAATCAGGTGAGTGACAGGCTCTGGTACAGAAATCAGTGATCTGCTTGGGGATTGTGAAGATTTTGTACTCAAGGAGAACTAGAAGTTTTCCTGGACCCATTCTGAAAGGGTTACATCACACCTTGTGTGCATCCACCCATCCAGGAGATCAGAGGGGCTACCAGCACTCCTGTGCTACGACCAGTGGATGCCCAGGTGTTCCCCCTCTTACAAACTGGGGTCACAACGACCAGCTGGGGGCCATTCTGTGGGGCTGAGGAATTTGCTCAAGAGTTGGAGCCTTTCCATTAAACCACTGGCAGGAAAAGTAGAGGCTTTTTGCCACGGTCCTTGTGAATATAGACCTGCATCCTCCAGGTATGGCAAGAGGGGAAATGCAGTCCAGATTGTCACATATCAGAATCAAGAGAGTTAAGACTCTCCCTGGACTTCCATATGTCTAACTAATTGTGTGATAAATGCTGGAGTATGGATCCTGAAAATTTTGTGTATCTGTTTTTTGTTAGCATTTGGAGTCTACATGAAAGGCCTATTTTGCAGGCAATTGTATTTAGAAAATCATCTCTCCAAGAGCACCCAAAACCCCACCAGAAATAGTTATATTACCAATAGCACTGGGAAGAAACTTTTTTACTGTATAAGTTTGGACACAAAATGTTTCGGGGCCCAGCTGCCTTCAGATCATTGTGATGCTGCAATTGTACCATCAGCCATTAAAGGACTAAGAAAGGAATCTTCCTGGTAAGTAGTTACTTATATCTCTTACAAGATGCATTTTTAATAAGCAATTTGTTTGGTCCAGTTGTCTAAGAGGCCTTTCAGGGACATAAAATAGCCTAGTCACAAAAGGCAGGAGAGGAGGAACATAATCTGCAGTGATTGTTCATTTTCTACTCAATTATATTTTTAGATGAGATGCCAAGTGAAAAAACAACTTACAGCATATGAAACATTCCTATTTTTTGCTTCTATTAAGATAAGCAAACTCTATTTTAGAAACATCTTCCTTTCTTACTCGTCACCAACTTGTTTTTCCCAGCTCTTTAATGTGTAGCATTCCTTGGCATCATGTAAAAGGCAGCTTTACAGACAACTGGCTCTGCAGCATCAGTGCATTTCCTTCCAGCAAGAAGCTCACACGTGTGCTTATCTTTAGGAACATGTAACTTCTGCTGGAGCTCAGTGGAATTTAAGCACATGGAGAAACTGTAACGCTTTGCTGAGTGGGAGGGCATTTTAGTTTATGCTCAAGTATTTTTCTCAAGAGGCTTATCTATGCATAAGACTTCTTGAAAGGCCCTTCTGAGTTAAAAATACCTGAAGTTCTTTCTAATGAGGATCTATAGCATTCTGCTCTAGGTAATCAAGGCTCACAACGTCTTGTATTTCAAATTCCTTATTATGAAAGAATAAAAAAGAGTTGCAGTAGATAAAATAAGCACAAGTTAGAGTGAAAGATAAAAATGGAGGTAGGAAATAGTAGAGCAGAAATGTGTAGGCATCTCTTACTGAATTTCTTCCTTCATAATTTTTCTTAAGCTACACTCTATTTAACAATTGTCTCTTTAAGACGAGGATTCATCATCCTGCAGGTACAAGAGAGGTTGTTCATGTTGTTCAGGGTACAATTTAATATTTAAACCCAGATAATTTTCTATGGAGTTTATTTGCTCTAATACCATTGTGTTATTTATTGAATATCTGAATGATACAATAAGCAGAGACAGGCAATTAATCATAATATTTCACGAAGCTTAAAAACATTCTCCTTGGTTTTTGGAAGTTATTTCTGAGGCTTCCCAGGTAGTGCACCATTGTAATATGGCATTAACAGGTGACATGACATGTTTCAGAGGTCCACTAATACATATTGTGGAAGTGCAGCCTCATGCATTCAGTCACCAGAGGGGAGTATTAATGGACCATTAAAACATGCCCAGGAGTGTCTTAATGCTATTACACTATGGCTCTCCAAATTTTAATTCAACTTTTATATAAAACAATTCTTTTCAAAAATACTTTTTTTACTATACCGTGAAATCTATTCAGAAAAAAAAAATACTTTGTGACATTATAATACAGGAGGACATGGATTTAAATACCTTTTTTGCTACCATTTTAATACATTCTCTTTTGACTTTATATTGTTTTATAAATAGCATAGTCCTACAGCCTCATTCTCTTTTTTTTGCTGACCTACCTTTCCACTGCTCAGGAAGGGTAAAGGAGTCTTAAAGTGCCATAAATGTAAATCACACCCCCAGACTACTTAGCTTGGTTGCTAATTTCAATAGACATTTCTAGGTTTCTAGGTGAGTAAGACGTTTAAGGAGCTTTGGACTTTTGTTGAAGTGGCAAAACTAGAAATCCAAGCAGTTTGCCAAGTAAGTTCTGTGCTAGAAGGCTAGAGCTAGGGAAGGAAAACTGGGTCTGTCACAGGTGGTCCTACTCTTTTTAGAGTAAAACTTTGTAACTGACTACATCAGTGTCACAGCTAACTCTCAATTTAATTAACTCTGTAAAACAATGTTATTGTTCAGTAGTGTAATTTTATTGCAGTTGTATACCAATAATAATACTGAAGATTTTGTTATGCTAGTGCAGCAAACAATCATCCATGATTTCATACTAAACCCTGTGTGAACACATACTGTAAGCTGTGAAAAAGAACTTATCCTTCTATGTCACCCTCTCATTTAAAAGTTAGGAGCAGCCTAAAGAGCTTGGAAGTACTTGAGCCTGAACAGAGATGATGTCTTTAATTTTAGTGCTTTGAAAGAAGGCCACAGACCGCACTTCAAAAAATTTACTATCTGCCCCAAAATAAAATGTTGTCTCAGGTTAATTAAAAAATTGCATTTTGTTTTTGCCCTTATTTATTTACCTATTGATTACTCTGTGCCATTACATGTAGCTGAAGGCAGCAGTCATTTTGAAATGGAATGTTGCCACACGTGGTTCAAAAGAGATTGTAATTCGGTATCAAAGCATTATTTTTCTCTGTATCTTCCTAAAAACTATTTAAGGAAATTCTTTGCCTCTTTCTGCATTAGTTTTCTGATAGAAAACACAGCAGTGGAGCTCAGCATTTCGACTAGCATTGCTCCGAGCTGTGTATTAATCATCATTATCATAATAACAGCATTATGCTGTTATTACATATTACTCCTCCTCTGAAGTGTAGAAGGTACAGTGAGCTGTAATTTGTAAATACCAGCGCTGCCTCAGCTGCATTTCTCATTTGCAGTGCTGCAGGAGGAACACCAGAATAATGCCAGGTTTAGGGACAGCAGCACCACCTCAGAGCATCAGGTCCTCAGCCATGAGTCCTGGCTGCTGATCCACACGTGGCTGGAAGGTCTGGAAGGATGCATGGCTGGTAGGACATTGGATTCATCTGGGACTCTTCTTTTTCTGCTGTTTTTCTAAGAGAGCTGTGGTCCCTGTCAGCCTCGGAGCAGGAGGATCTGCTCAATGTGACTAGGTTGATAATTTAGAGCACTATGAGAACCAGTTGGATTTGAGAGCTTTTTCTCTGTTCTTCCTGATTTCGTCCACTACACTGATTTCAATTGTGGGGAGGGAAAAGTTTTTTTAAAAAGCTCTTTTGAAAACAGGAAGAAGCAATGAGAGGGCATTTGTGTTTGAGTTTTGGGGGTTTGGGGCATCTGACTGGATGCACTGCTGAGTTGCTGTGTCTGCAAATACAAAGAAAGGAAGCTATTATTGATACCCCTGCCCATGAACACACCCTGTATATTAATAACCCAGTGGTGATGATTTAGGTCCTACCAGGGCTGATAGAGTCAGTGTCTTGTTGTGGTGCTCAGTAACCATGGCAGTGTTGTTGTTGTTGACTATTGCTTTTCAGGAGGAGCTCGTAGTCTTCCTTGTAATTAGCTTTTCCAGTTGTAAAGGAACGCCTCAAAACTACTCAAGCGCTGAAACGAACCATTTTCTTTGAGGTTGAAATCATATATACATATCATCTCCAAATGCCCTTAAATTATTTGGTCCAATTAGAGCAAGATATGCGGTTTGGACCAGAACTAGAGACAGTCCTAGTTAGGCACTACAGTTTTTAACTTTGAAGCCTGTTAAACACCTCATCTTCCTCGATAGTTTATGTCATATGCTCCATAACTGTTATCCAAAAAGTGAGAGCCTAGAGTGAGAAATCCAGCAGATTTAATCAGTAAGCAAAGAGCTGTCTCTAAATTTATGACACATTTGCTTTACGGCTCTTCATGGGTGTGAAAGAAGGACTAGGATGTATTGCTGAACCTGATCATGTGAGGAGAATGGGACTGAGAAAAGGAATCTAAACAGAGAAGAGCAGGATAGGGAGAGTCTATAGGAGAGCAGGCTGGGACTGTCAAGCTTTGGGCAGATATGCAGAAGCATGGAACTATTACTGCCTGCTTTCCTTCTCTTCCCACAAGGGCTTGGATTTTTACCTTTTATTTTACATTTTTATGTGTTTTATGTCTTATATAGTTATATATTGAATTGTATATTTATTGTATGATTTTATATTCTATTATTATTTTAATCTCATGCATTACTTAAAAGAGGGCCATTACTATTTATAGTCAGGAGTCCAGGATCTATCTGTGATTTATAGCTTATACAACCTTAATTTACTCCTTACAGCCTGAAAAGTATGTACAATGTGGTTTTACCATAACTAGCACAGTAATGCTGCCTCCAATGTATGACTTTATGGAGACTACTGTCCCCTTCCTGAAAGGCAGCTCGTGCAAGTGCCAGCTTTTAAGATATTTGGAGTTACACATAAAATAAATGAGGAGAATATTGTGCGTGTATTGGTCATCATAAAGTCAGGTCATATTTATTATAATCAGTAAGTAATGGAATAAGCAAATATTTGTTCAGCAGTTTGAAAAAAATCAAGACACATGAAAGTGCTCTGTACAGCTAAGTACTGGGTTTAGTATTATGATAAATGATGCAGGTATGACACCCCTCAGCAGGTGCCAATTATCTCTAGAGTTGCTTGAGAGTTACTTTTGTGGGGTTTTCTAGGCATGTCAGGAAAGAGAAGCCTTTTGCATAGTATGACACAGAAGATCCCACTGCCCTTATAGATACTGTGCCACCAGTTCAGCTGGCATTTCGCCCACGAGCCACATGGCTTCCTCCAAAATGTTCCCACACTGGCTGCACTGCAGTATTGAGGCTGAGGCAAATATTCAAATAATATATTTTGTTAAAAAACAGTAATATCTAAAATATATATATCGAAAATATCTATAATAGCTAAAATACAGCATTGTTCAAAATAATGTGGTGGGGGTTTTTTTAATATAAAGACAGTTCTGAAAAAGAATTCAAATTCCTACCCTGAGCTAGCATTGAATTTTAATTTTCCAAAAGCATCTTTCCAGACAAAGCACATTTGTCCCAAGTCCTGTTTTAGTCAACACAAGAATGTTAGAAGTTAATTAGCCAGCATAGGTACTTTCCAGAAATTATGCAGCTTTTTCAGATTTCCAGATGCAGAGGTAGAAATTTCCAAATGGTTGCATTGAAATGATTTTTTCCTACCCAGTTTTGTGTCAGTTTCTGTCATGACAGGAGAAGATGGAGGGGAAGTGCATACAAGTTCTGATTACAAAAAGCCACATTAATTTTTTTCTAAAATAATGCCCCCATGACATGCTCAGAGGTTGATGTATGATGGTAATGATGCATAGAACAGCTCCTAACTTTTTCTCTCAAAGGCTCTGTGATTGCCTCTTACTGGGAGAACAATGTCACTGATACAGTTTGGAATCCTTCCTAGCAAGTAATAGTAGCAGCTACTTCAGACATTGACATGACAGATTGAAACGAAGGGATCCACACCTCAAACAGGACTGCCCTGAACATCACTCTGATGCAAAGTTTCAAAAGAAAACATATGACATTACTTGAAATATCATCATACCGTGATATACATGCTTTCATAGCAATGACTTCATGAAGAAATCATTTAGTCTTTTGCTGAAAACACGTTATCACATTTCAAACAAGACAATAACAAAAATCATCCTTCTTAAAAAATGCATCACTAGAAGACGGATATGGGGCAGAAGTATAAAGCTAGACAGCAGAGTATTTAATGAATTATCTTGAATGTAGCACCGCTGTTGCTGTGGTAGCATTAAAATCCTGCAAGATTCCTAGGAAATTTCTTCACTGGCATAGCTTTAACCTGCATTAAATGATTTCATGATGGACACTGCCACTTAAGCAGCAAATACTAACAGAGACGAGATGGGTCATGAGAAGGGAAAATCAGAGCATCAATGCACAAATGCTGACTGCCATCTGGCACAGATGTCATTTACTGCTGTTCATGAATCAGGAACCAGTTAAATTTAACAGATTTAGCAGTCCATCTATCCTTGTGCAATGCTGGGTAATACAATAATTATTCTTTGAAATCACAAATTATACAGTTCGTAATTTTGTGAACAGAAAATCTGGAGGTTTTTCTAATTAACATAGTTTTTAGAGTAATATTTTAAATACACAACATACAAAATCTAATAGCAACATAAACATTTAACAGCAGTCTTCCAGCTCTAGAATGTGTGTGTCTCAAGGCCACTTTTTGAGGATTTCTGGGTGAAGGGGGAACTGCTGAATAGGCTGGGGTTTTGATTCACTGCATTAAAAATGAAAGTTTTGGGCTTCATTTTTTTAGAAAACTGAAGTAAATAATTTTTTTCTAAGAAGTGTGGTTATTTGGCAAGTATCTGTGAATAAAGTTTTATATAAGTTGTTACATTGCCATACATAGGCTTTTAAAATATATTAATTACATTGTACTAAAAAAAATCCATAGCATAATTTCAAATACACTAGAGTGTTTGATTTTTTTTAAGAATAATTACATGTTTACAACATTGCATAATTTAGTTAAATGCCCTCTGTCTGACATTTCCTTATAAAAGCAAAGCTGAACCCTTGAGCTCTTTACGAGCTGCAAATTAATATTTTGAGGAATCATCATTAATAATGACAACCAGTCTATTTTGCTTATATGTTGGGTAACAAAAAACAGCCTATATGGATGATAAAAAATATTCTTTTTATTAAAGCTTTAGAAAGTTCCACCATCAACCCCTTGAACTTTTAAAATTTGATGTTTTAACTAGGTGAGACAAAGGTGTCTTCAAGAAGTTTGCCTTGACAGTCAAAGGCTGGGAAACAAAATGACAATGTTATTCAAAAGGAAACTGAAAATGCTCTTTAAACATGAATTCTGGCCTGCAGATGAGATAATGGCAAGAAACAGGGAAGTGGGGAGGGAGTGAAAGCAAAGGGAAGCAGAGCCACCACACCAGTTATAAAGCTTTTTTAAAACATGGTTGCTTCTAGAATCTGATAGCATTAACTACTCTGCTAAATGTAATTTCAGAGCAGCTTGGCTATGCTGGGACCAATAATGTTTCAGCAGATGTTAACAGTGAGGGAATTTAAAGATTACAGAGTTTCATGGGTGTAGTAAAGCTGCAGTGGGAACAGAAATATTGCGGTAGCTGTTATGTTCTGAGTGCACCACATTTACTGACAAGTAATACATGAGTGATAGTGAGGACCATGGGAACAGAACTTTATACTTACTGGTCAGCAGCCTATAAATTCCATAAATTAAACAAAGTTTTATGTATTTTTCATTTCTTTTCAGAATGATCTTCTCTAAGGGCCTCTGTTTCACGTTAATTCCATCGACAAAGCGTAGCTCTGTCTTTCAGCTTTTTTCGTAAGGGTATTTCCCCGCATGCATGTTCCTTTTTCCTCCTCCCACTGCCCTCCACTCAGAAGGTTTTCCTGAGCAGCCCTTTTTCCCCAGTGATCCTCCATGGGCCAAGCCTTGTCAATGAACTGAAGAGCCACAGAGAGCAGCTTCTAAAGGAGGGAGGTCCCCCACAGACAAACCATTTCTCCAAAAAGGGGCCAGCCATCCTGTGCATGACTTCTGTCCACAGTCTCCAGCCAGGGAAACAATCACCATGACCCACTGAGACCGCTAGATGTTTACAGAGATTACAAAGCTGATACCTTTTTATTTACCTCCCTAAAATATTAAAGTTGCAGGCCTTAGATAAGCAAGGTAAACTAGAAAAGTTGAGGGACCATGTAACAACATCTCCTGCAGTACAAGAAGTAAATTGAGAGTGGGGATAAATAAATTGCCCAAACATTGCATACACATCAGACACAAGGTGTATGCTGGCTTCTGGATCTAGCTAGAGAGAGCACCACCAGGGTGGGCATTGCAGAGACCTAAATGTGTGGAAAGCATGAACTGTTCTATCCAGGCTCTATTACTTAAGTATGGATAAACTGTTAAGATTACTTAGACAGTTATGTTTAGTTGATATTTAGTGGGTATTCAGCTTTTCATGATCATGCTACTCAGCAACAGCATGGCTTACCACTCAAAGAAAAAGAAACCAGGCTGTTCAAGAGAAACAAAGAGAAGGGATACAATTTATGCTGTTTTCTATTAAAAAATAAACCAGATTATAGTTTAGAGTGAATGTTTCCTGTGCAGAATTGAGGTCAGGAGAAGATAATGAATATATTATTATAATTAATTTAGTCCCATTTTAAAGGGATATTCTCACCGAGTATGCCTGACAGTGCCTACTGACTTCTTTCCTACTTTCAGGTTGAGCATCAGTAGGAAAGGAATGGCCTTTTGTCAGCTTTTTCCATCTCAGTGTTCACTGGAAGGCACCATTGGTGTAAAAGTTGCCTTTCCATCCTGCTGACTGTGCAGAGCACACTGCCAGGGGTGGTCCTGCCCCAGACCTTTCCCTCAGTGAGCTGGATGTGAAAGGAGCAACGCAGCCCCAGTATGATGTTTGTCAGGGTAGGAGATGCCACTACAACACGGGACAGAGTGAAAGCCTTTTTATTTTGATGGCAGCCTTTCACTGTCTATCATAAACTTAGTGAAGCAGGCTTTCTCTATCCAGCTCCCCTTTTATTGGGCACAAATCACCACTGACAGGAAGTTTTATGCCTAAATCCGTTTACTGTCCTTGTTGGTAGTCTTTAAATTAATATTTATAAGCTGAGAGAGGCTTAAAAGGATGCAGCAGTAAAATATCTAAATGCTTCAGTTTGGCTTGAGTTGAATTTTCTCCCTCTCGACCACTGACATTCCTTAATTACTACTGACCCAGGCATACATTGTCTTCTCTGCTCCGAGCCTACAAATCACCGCCCTCCACAGCATTGGGGCTGACAAAAGGGGAGGTTCAAAGCAGACTAGTCTATATGATAGATGGACAAAATAGATATGGGGACAGGCTGGAGAGAGAAAAAGAAGTAACCTCAGACAAATGCCTTAAGAGAAGTAACTTTCAGCTGGAAAAAATGACTTGGCTTTGAGAAAGAATGAAAAATGTTTGAATTGGCAAAAGCGGCAGATTTAGCTGCTTTAATTTTTTTAAAAAAAGTGAAAGCAAGCCAGAAACAAACCAGAGGGCATACTGAGCTCAAAAAAAAAACAACTCAGTTGAGCATATTCACATCTTGACTGGATGATACAAAGCACACCCTCAGCAAAATGACCATTTTCATTAAATCAGTATGAAGGACAGTTCTTTTGCATATTAAAAACTGTTGGGCAAGCTGAAATTAGAGCAAAGCTGATTAAAAGGAAAATTTTCTTGCATTCAATCTTTTCTTCCTTGTTGTCACTGTTTTGATCATTTTGTTCCTTGGTGTCTTATTTCTGTTAAAGTAGGCATAGGGTGTGCAACAGAAAAAAAGGAAATATAATAAAAACCAGAACAGCTGCCGCCACCTTAGTCCATAAGCACTTAAAAATAATGAGGCTAGATAGACTGAAAAAAGTGGAGATAACAAATGGTGGGGTCCTCTCAAAATACTATTCCAGGGAAAAAAAAAAAAAAAACACAAGAAGAGAAGAGGTACAAAGGATTCTAACCTGCAAGATGTGAATCTGCACCCTCTTGCTGATGCAGTTCAAGTTTAGGCACATGAATCATTTTATGATTGTGTAGGAGGATTCCCAAACAAGAGCAGATAGCTGTCCATAGCAAGATGTAACAGACCCCAATCACCACTGTCTGTAGATTGTGTAAAATCTTTTTCATAATGAATGAATGAGACTTTTATGTGCCCCAGGTAGCAGAGAAACAACTGAATAGTTTGTAATAGAACCACTGAAAGATGCAGTAAAAACCTTTCTCATCTAGTACTCATGTCTTTGAACCCATTAGAACTCAGCCTAAAAGGAAGGTCTAAAAGATGGGTTAATGCATAATTGTTTCAATCTGGGAGTGAAGCCATGCATCACCCTATTTTATTTACTCTGCAAAGACTAATTTGAGGACATAAATGATACTTATTTTGCTTAAAACCTCTGTTGACTCTTTCATGTATTTGCAGATTTGATTTATTATGCAAACTTTCTTCTCCATCCCTGACTGCTGTACCTCTGAACCTATGTGCTGGTGAGTCTTTCATCACCTCTCTTCTCAGGAGTGCTGTACTTCATACACACTCCATTCACACATTACAGTAGGATACATTTGATACATGGGAAGAAGACTGGGAAATATGCCACTCAATCTGTGGTGCCTCAAAACTGCCGTTCTTTGTGTTCCAAGGGTTAAGCTGCCTCAGGTGGTCTTCAAACTTCTTTATAAAGAGTGCTCCTGGCAGCTGAGATAGCTAATGAATGTAATGAGCCTACTTCCACAATTATAAAATGAGCACGATTATCTGTTCTATTAGAATGACTCAGATTCCTCCTAAATCGTGTTCTTCCCGAGCAGGATAAAATTGTAAGACTTGTAGAATGAGCCGATCGTCTGCTGATGGCAACTAATTCCCATATTAGTCTCCCTGCTCTTAGGTAATCAAGCATCCAAAGTGATTCATTCTGGAGCTTAAAGGGAGTTGGCATTTTGACACCTGGGCCGCTACCTTGAAACTCCAGATGCAGACACACACACGTGAAACTTGAGGCAGGACATACATGATGGGATATGTGTGACCATAGAAAGAGAGACATAAAAGGCAGGATGATGCCAAACAACAAATGTAAACTCAAGAAGTCCTAAATTTGCACATTAACTCTTAACTCAATATTTTCCAACCTCACTCATCCTCTTTGTAAGACTACAGATAAGCAGTGATAGATAAGGTTGAAAAGGCAAAACATGGCACTATTTCCCTTTGCTTATGTTTCTTGAATTTTACTTTGGAGCCTTTCAAAAACATGAGGTATGTCATAGGCACAGGGGTACCTTTTCTCTCTGTCAGTGATTTTTTTTGCCTGCAAAGAGACATCCAACCTTCCTGAGCACGGTGCCTCCATTCGAGTGAGCCATAGTGACCATTTATCAGGGCTGCATCTCTCCTTGGGCCTTACAAAAATCATATCTTTAGCCTTCTTTAGTTCAGATATTCATTCCTAAGTCAGACCAGTGGACTGTCCAAATTCAAATGATTTATTGGCGCTTTGCTTTTTCAACATCTTTAGGGTTATTTGTCTGGCTGATTTCGTTCCTGCTCTTTTTAAAAGATAAACACATAACTGGAGCACTAAAGCAGTTCATAAATGCTTGGAGAGAAAAAGGTCTAAGTGCCTTAATTTTATTCTAGCTGTTCAGCAGTTAAAATAACATAACACTGTTAATAAATATAAGGTTCATTCTTTCCGTCATCAGGACCGAAGGCACAATAGTGCTCAGTCATGTTTCCTGAGGCTGGCCTGACAGCCACTAAACAGCACAGCAGTTTAACAGCTCTTACATATTCAGAATTTTTTTTGTAGGAGGAGATGCCTGTGTGGAGCTTTACCACTGAAACTTAACTAAAAACTCCTTGCCTTTTAGTGGTGTTTTCCTCCAAGTTGGATGAAGTTTAGGCACGCACACAACCGAGCGTTTGTTGAGGGAATCTGTGCCTATGGCTGAGGGATGCCTGCTAAATGGACTGTCATGCTTTCTAAATGCACTTTCCCTGGTGCCTCGACCTGAAACAAAGCCCCATGGCAATCATTTTCCATAGCTGAGAGACCTTTAAATTGAAATGTTTGGAAGTTGCCTTTCCATTGGCTCCAACCCATTGTTCTCAATAGCCCATTTACTGTAACTTCCAGCTGTCCTAATAGGGACAGAATAGTCGGTTTCCCCTTCCGTGCTGTGCTATCAAATGCCTCCTTGTGTCCTGGTGTGCAAGCTTTGCTCCTTTTGGGGAAAAACCTTTAGAAATTGAGTATTTCTGGTCTGCACATCAGCATGCTGAATGTCTTAGCCAAGATGCAAATTTTCTGTTAAGTTATTTAGGCTAGTAAGGAAACAGCTGTGTCTGGGGTTTGCATTGGGAATGCTGGATGCTAAAGCCCCATGATACAGAAGGTACAAGAAAGGCTTTTTTCCTTTTATTTACTGTAGTGCTATGTCGCTGCAGGTGGCTTGTTGTTATCTCGTCTCAGTTCTGTTTGTTTCATTGCTCTTCTTCTGCTTTTCCACTCACTATCCAGAACTGCATAGAAACATCTTTTTGGACTGGATACAATCCCTTTCTCTCATTCTCCACATGCATCTTTCCAACTCTTTTACCTCAGAGCCTTAATGCCACCTCCCTGCCTTCCCTCCCTCTCATTTCCCTAATTATTTTTTGGCAGAGGAGAAGGTCAGGGTAACAGAACTTATTTCTATGACCTGAGATAAGACAAGGTAATATTTGTGACCAGTTTCATGTGTCCTGCCTGAAACAGAAATTTCTTCAGGTCAGGGATTGCTTTAAAGGTGGGATGGGATTTAGGCCCTTAGATGCCTTGAAGTCTGATCCTCCATCTCTTCTTCCCCTGGGCTAGGAGATGAAATCTTGTGGTACTTTGCCTAGTGAGGTCTCAGTACCAAGGCTGATGCTGGCCTCAGAGTCTGAGGGAATTACAGCCATCTGTGTTTGGCCAGAGTTATGAAGGGCTGGGTGGTAAAGATGCTAAAAATAAAAGGAAGGAATCTTCAGGCTTCAAGAAGGCTTTGGATGTCCACATCCAATCCATTCTCTAACCAAACTCCTCTGAGGGTTAAAACCATAAATAAGGAGCTCTGAGCTGCTGCACAAGACTTCAGTGCTGCCACATCAACAGCTGTAAATCTGTTCTCAAGCTCTTCTTGCTTACCCTGTAGGGGAAGCACAATTCTGCCCAGATGAGGCAGGAGCATTTGGCAGCAGCACTCTGGCAAACAGATTTCCAGATGTTTGATGAGAATGACAGCCTCAGAGTGGGAGTGCTTGAGTGTGTGCATGCGTGCCACTTTTTAAAATTCAAGGCTAGCTTGCAGCATTATCAGGGAGTGAAAATGTCAAAAGAAGACAGTGTTCATAGCAGGCATCGCATTTCAGGCCTTAGGAGAAAAAAAAATTGAGGAAAGACAGCACTGAAACAATTTAAAACATAAAGAAGGGGCAGTTTGTAGTAGTTAAAACAAGTCTGTGAAATGTGGAACAGACTGTTACTCCCAGTCCAAACCCATCTGCCAGCACTTGTCTGGCCTCATTGTGCAGTATTTCAGATCTCTGTGCCCCATCACATATATTTGGTACCCCCACACCCTTCCCAGGACCTGTTTCCTGCTACATTGCACTCAGGAAACTGGGCTCTATGTTCTGCCCTACAATGTCTGGCTCTTGCCTCTGACCTTCTCCTGACTTCTTCAACAAATGTCCTTCACTGCCATGCAACTCCTGCTGTCCCCTCTCATGCTTCTGGGATTTTTGCTTTCCACATGTCCCAGTTTCCTCTATCCCTGAGGTTGTGTGTCTTACCACCATCCATCACCTGCGAAGTCGATGCCATTGCACAGCACACTCTTACACCCTATCCTGTTCTCTCATCTTTTGTCTATTTGGCCTATATATGTTGTATGTATAATAACAATATGTTAACCTGATCAGATTTTTTTTTCCTTTTTCCCATTATCTGGAATGTTGTATTAGATTTTCCTGGTTTATTACACACCTGAGTGAAAAAATACATAGATAAGGAAACCTAAGTAGCATTATAATTTCCCAAACACTTTTTTTTTCTAAGTTTGAGAGCTAATCATGCTCTTAAGTGTCTCAGCTACTGTCATTTCCATATTAGTTTATTTCCTTCTGATGAAAGCTTATGAAAATCACATACTGAGGCCATGAGTATTTACTTGTAAAAATATTTTTGCATTCTCATTCAGATATGCTCCCTTCCTTCTGGAATTCCTGCTTCCCAAACTACCTCATGTATGATTCTCATTGCACTAGTGATCTTTTCAAGTCTATGCATTGTAAATATGAGCTTTGCTATCCCTGCAGAAAGGCAAACCTTTTGCTTCACAAATAAATATATTACAATCTCCTTCCTTTTTCTTCCACTTGAATGTAATTCTCCTGTAATATGACCTAGATATTGCAAAGAGAAGAATCTTGGTTTGCTTTTGTTTGGAAAGAGATTTCAGATGGATCTGGCAGTGTTGGGAAAAGCTTCTAAGGGTCACACTGGCCGAGTGCAGTAATTGCACCTTCTCTGTGAGCCATGCTGAAACACATGTTTTGACAAAGTCCTGGTACATGATTCTGATACCCAACTGCCCCTTGTGTGAAGCATCTACACCACACAGCTGAGGGGAAGGCAGCTCATGGCTCAGTGGACTGCTCTTATTCCAAAGCCGTCTTCCCTAAATAAGCACCAAGGACTGATGCTTTCCCTGGTGTAACACCACTGACCTCTCCGAAATTACACCAGGCATGAATTTGATCAGATTTGTCATCAAATCCATTTTGTACCAGCAGGAGCACAGACGAGCGAGGCGAGCCATCCCGCAAGTCCCATCCAGGGCTTTTTTGTTGCCCCTGCTATTACCCCAGGCTCCTTCCTCACCTTAGGCTGAAGGGAATGATAAGGTCCAACTTGTCAGGACTTATTACTTATTCACAAAACTATCACACCTTTGACACATCTGTCAGTTTTTATACAAAAAACGAATGAGCAAGGATGCTGAAGTTTCCTTTCAGCACACTGGAGGGCAGTCCTTTTTACCACACCCTTAAGGCTTCCATGTCAGGGCTTAGTTGCAATGACAGAGCAGTGTGAGAGAGCTATCATTTTGTCTGGCCATACTGTGCTTTCCTCTGGACAGATTATGCTTGCCCCCTGGTAGTTAAGAGAATTAAGCTTTCATCCTTTACATAAAATATAAATAAATAAATGTGGTACATAATTGTTATAAGTATCTAACATCAAATATCCAATTTACCTTAGCTGTGGATTAGATGAAGATATATCCTTTTTCTTTTTTAAACACCTCTTAAAATAAATTTGGCTCATTGTCAGATCATAGAGATCAGTGTTTTTGTAAGAGCTATGGCAATTTTTTTCTTTTTTCCTTCTTCTTATTTTCTTTTTTTTTTCCCTAAAAATATGAAATCAAGACAAGAGAAGCACAGAATAGAGCAGTATATTTTCTAATGAGTTTGTGATCAGATCTGTAATTTAAACTTGACAGTAGAATCACAGAATTCAGATTAATTCTGAAGCCACCAGGGATCTTAGGAAACATTATGTTCGATAGAGTGTGTGGCTAATGGTTACAAAGTACAAAGGATATGGATAAGCATGGCTGATTTATGAAAATTCTCTCTGTATACCGAATGTATTTATTCCAGCATTTGGGCTTTGGTTGCATTTAAAATGAAAAGGAAGGCTGCTTATTAATTTTACATGAGCTTTTTTGGCTATCTTATTCAAGGCCAAGTTCCAAGTGATTTGCTGCATCCTCCTCTACACACAGTCATTACATGGCCTGAACTTCAAAAGTGGTTCTAAGTTTCCAATGGTTTGATAATCCTGTTTCCACAGTTCCCATTTTCTGAAAATCACCATAACTGGGAACAATGCTAGTTATGCTAATGCTTCAAATCAGTAACATCCCTGCAGAACAGAAAGGAAAGGGCCATGTATGACAAAGTTCTTCAGTGCCAGCCTGCACTTCACTGTAGTCTGAGCTTTTCTTCAGAACCCATAATGCATTCCAAGCCTGAACTTCACAGACTTGACTTCATGGCATGTTCCCATGCTGGCAGTGAGTTTGTCATTTCTTGTTGAGTTCATTTGGCTTATCTCTGTTGCAGTTGTCATGAGTGTTGGTGACTTCTCCTTTACAAGAGAGGATGCCAAAAAAGGGCAAGGATTAAATGATAGTATTTTCCCTTTGCTTTTACATGTTCTGAAAATAAATATCTATTGTTGTCATATACAATTGGGGGCCACCTTTTGTAAAGAGGTAAGACTTATTCAGTCACACAATTTGCATGTTTGTGTGTGTAGTGTATTTTACATACATTTTAGCATGTGTATAGTTTAACCTATTCAGGTTTAAATCTCTTTGGTTATTTCAGACAAATTTGGCAGAGCAGGAATCCTGAAAATTAAAATAAAATTCTGTACTTGTTATGGAAAGAGGAGGATGGTGGAGAAAAGACATGCAATAAGGAGCCTGCCTAACAAGACTGCAGAGTGAGCTCATGCATTATTAACCATAAAGAATCCACACAGTATATCTATCTATATATTTCTCAGAGAGTGTGAGAGATGGACCATATGTGCCCCACCCCTGGGAAAACTTCAACTGTAGCTCACAATTAATTATGAGGCACAAAGCTGTAGGAAACAGGGCTTCATTAGTTCTGTTCTTGCACAACTACTTATTTATGTTTTTATTTTACTTCCATCGCACTTCTGAACATAGAAATTGTGACACTTGAATGTACCCCAGGACTTCTCTAATGACTTATTTTGCTACCCCTTTTCAATTTGTGGTAAAAAAATGAGGACATACATTAAATAACATAAATTGAATAGAGTTATTCTTCCTTGTGCACCTATTGCTCTTTTTGTCCGTCACCTCTTTAGTAGTAGTAGTAGTAGCTGTTGTAATAACAATAATTTTAAAACCCATAGACTCTCCTCAGTGATGTCAGAGGAAGTCAAGTTGTTTCAAATATTAAAGTTAACAAAAGCTGATTCAGGAAAAATAAAGTGGACTGACCTCCCCACAGAGTATTTCTCAATTTTTATCTGTGTATTAGCACTTAAACATGATTCTCATCATAATCCTTAACTTTAATGAAATTGAACAGCCTTCCTGACTCTCACTGGTGGGTGGGTGTGGATATGGAGAGGGGAAAGGGTGGCAATTGCAATAAGGAATATCTCCAAATGAGCCAGAAAAGCTGTGTGAAACAAGCTCTTCTCCCTGCTTTCTGTTGTACCTTCATTTTCCACTCATTGGAGAGATGAATGAAAGCAGTACACAAAGAGAATAACAAAATGATTTAAAACAATTACATCATCAAAACTACCATCGTATGCTATCTCCTAATTGCTTGAAATGTCGTGATCCAGAAATGATGTTTTAGTTCCTTCCTCAAAGTATCCTGACTGCAGCTGAAGTCAGATCAATTTTGAATCAGCTAAAGCCTTGCTACGGTGCTTTTGTTGGAGAAAAACCTCTGCCACTGCCTTTCCCATTCTTAGACAACTCAGTCCATGTACTACTGCAACACATCTGGAACATAGTCCTGACCTAGCTCCCACTGGAGACTGCAGCAGGACACACCCTGACTTCAACTGCAGATGGATCCAAAGTGGAATGGGAATGAGTTCTGGATGTTTAACGAATGTATTAACTCCCAGGCATTGGTTATGCACAAAGCAAAAGAAGTTAAACAATGGCAAAATAATGACTGTTGTTTTGAAAAGAAGAGAGCAATGGATAAGGTAAAAGAGCAGCACTCTTTCTGATTGTATGACAGACATGGCAGGATGCAGAAGTGTGGGATGAGGTCCTGCTACAGCAACGCAGCTAACCATAGGCTTAAAATTAAGCATTTATTTAAGGGTTTTGCTGAATAAGGATGAGATCATTCACATACTTAAAGTTAAATGTATGCTTAAGTGCTTTGCTGAATCTGGGCCCAAATACATAAACCATTAAACAGTCACTTTAAGAAAGCAGTGGAAAGCTGTTATACAATTTCTAGACCTTTTAAGTTACTTCTCCTACATTTCCCCCTACCTCTCATTAGCTCAAGGAGGAGGTTTATAGAGCTCCAGTTCCCCAAAAAAGATAATGTTCATTGCTACCTGATTGTAATTTAGATTGCTTCATGCAGCCCAAGCATGTGTTCAAACATATAATCAAACAAACAGGAGACCTGAGACTTGCCAGTTGGAATACTGTCAGTTGCAGATGCCACACATTTTTTGTGTTGGTGGTTTTTTTGTTGTTGGTTTTTTGTTTTGTTTTAAACATAAATAAGGAGGGGTAGAGAGGTTGATAA
The DNA here is from genome assembly GCA_024734555.1 of Trochalopteron elliotii. Classification (NCBI taxonomy): domain Eukaryota; kingdom Metazoa; phylum Chordata; class Aves; order Passeriformes; family Leiothrichidae; genus Trochalopteron; species Trochalopteron elliotii. Next base: position 1,200,837 of record JANPWX010000243.1, read on the forward strand.
AAGCTGGCCTTTGCTGTCCATTTTTGGTGCTCCATTCTTGTGGCTTGGGTTATTTGGGTACATGTTGCTTTGTGTCTGTGAGGGCTCTTTTTTTTCCTCTCTCTCTTTCTCCCTTGGTCAGAGAAGCTGTACTCATCACCTGGAGTGAAGGCTGACAGGAATGAACATAGGCAGGAAGCAGCGTGACACACACATTGTCATGCATGACTGACCAGCAGCCATCAACAGCAATTAAACATTGAGAGCACTGGATCCTTTTGGACAGGTTCAAGTTTCCTGGCACTGCTGTGATTAGATGTTTTGCACTGTTTCCCTGTAGTCAGTATGTGACACATTCCCTTTTGCTTGCTCTTTTCTGATATTTATTTTTGCACTGTCCTGGTGTTAGCATCTTCTCATGGAAAATTAATCACTTAGAAAGGGATCATTTTGAAGGAGACTTGTGAGGTGGGTGCAAGAGCAAATGGATATAAAAAAATCAGCGGGGTTTTTATTTAAACACAAAATTCCCTGCCTTAGGTTGACCATTATAGAGTTTAAGCATTTTTGAGTAACTATAGGTGTGCATGAGAGAAAACTCTGTGAATGGCAGAAACCAGCAAAGAACAACACAGGCCTTTGGGTTTACCCAGCTGACTGCAATTTTACTGTAATTTAAGACGACAAAACACAATGCGCTCAAAGGCAAGACTGAAGTGAAGAGCAGCTGCAGTTGTGCTGGGCTGTCACTGGCTTGCCCTCATTTCAGGGCTGAGATCCAGAGCAGTCCAACTACCCGGCGTTTAACGCCAGCCCAGACGTCCAGGGCAAAGTCTGTGCCTTGGCATGAGGAGCCGAGGCTCCGGAGGCTGGGGCGAAAGGCCTTTTGGCACACAGCGAGCTCCCGTGCCTAATTGAATAGTCACAGGGTCTGGGGCCAGGAGGGCTCATTAAGGCTCTGCTCTGACCCCGCGAATCGTCGTCCTCTCCATTCCCCCAGATTGAGCCCAGCAGCTTACATGTGAGTAATTAATTGCTTCTGTTAATTTGTGCTCTCCTGATCTCTGCAAGGACCGGGGAGGTCCGCTACTAAGTTGTAAGGGACTGCCGGACTTCTATGTAGGAAACTTTCATGCCTACACCCTCTCCATCTTTCATCTTCTGTGTGCAAGACATGCTCCAAACCCTGTTCTGACCAGTTGGAGTAATCAAATGAATGGAGTGATCAAGAGTAGCATGGTTTCAGCATCCTGCAAGGATTAACAAGAGAGGGCAGTGTGATTTAAATGGGCTGTGCTCTGCTGTGCCACCACCTGCCCAGCCAGGCTGGGGGCCAGTCAGTGTGTTGGGCTTTTTCTCTGCTAGTTCCCTCTCACACATTTAATGGGGTTGCTCCAGCCATGAATCTGTGTTACCTTTGTATCTTGCACTAGCATTTAGAGACCAACGCTTTGGTACTACTGCCTTTCACTGATAATACAACTCTTTAAGAGCTTTTTTCCTCCGATAGATGGCTGGGATCATGAGGGCAGGTCTAAGAACTGCTGTGAGAACTGGTTCAGAATTTGTTGCTCTCAATAGTCATTCCAGATTGTCATATTTGTTAAAATAATTCCACTGTTTCGTGAAGCATTGTGTATTGATAACACTAAATAAGCCTCAGAAGAACTGTGCGAAGCAGAAAATGTAATTATTATTTCTGTAATGCAGATACAGAAACAAAGGCACAAAAGGGATGAGTGGCTTGCCCAAGGTCATACAGTAAATCAGAAGTGTAAATAAACCAGAACCCCAGCCACATCTCATTTCCTTATGGTGTGGGTATATTCAGGAAAAAATGGCTGGCTTGATTCCGTGATTTTTTGCAGTCTTTCAAAGGCTTTCTACCTTTCTCTTTGTAGGCTTCCAGGATGTCCTGATAGACCAACACAGGCACTTCCATAGACTAAGGAAAGAGCATCAGGTGGTAACAAACTCATGCTTGAATTTCTGTTACCAAAGTAGATGGCAATCAAATGGACTGAGCACCCAAGCCTGGGATGTCTTCTTTACCCAGGAATGAGATTTTGGACCTTCTGCTGAAGTCTTGGCAAACTAACTGTGGAATTTCCAGCCTGGGGGAGCCATAGTACAGGTTCATAGACAATTGTCCAAACATAAATGACGATAAGCATGAAAAGAGCTCATGAAAAATTGAATAGGCACTGGAGAGACAGCACTTAATTCATTAAGTAACTTCAGCATTGACTTCTTTAGCTCTATGAGTAAATCCTTTAAATCATAGCTGAGATGCATCAGGTTTTGCTCTAAGAATTGGAGCAGAGATATATAAGAACACAGCAAACCAGAAGATTAAAAAGTAGTACTGCGTAAGTCAACTGCTAGTTGCTGACATCAATAAAATATTGTCCTTTATTATAGTCATTAGGGAACCTTTTAACAGTCATTAAAATTTCTTAATGCTGTAGTAAAATTTTTAGCTGTTGCCTGGAAAAAAGAAGGTACTCTATATGGCATGCAAATATTTCAAACAAATGCTGTCATATGATGGAGACATTAACAAGTGCTTCTTAGAGCTGATGGGCTGGTTTTGGAACATACTCAGGAAAAAAATATATATGAATATATATTATATTTAATACAAGAACATTGAGGTTTTTTCTGGCAATGAAATAGGAATAAATGACTTAAGCCCTTTACTAAGGAGCTGAAACCTATTAATTACAAAGTTCTGATACATACTGACTGGGCTTTGGTGTTGGTTTCAGGTCCTAGATAGCGTCTTCCTTTTATCTTCTGCATTCTATTTGAAAAATATGAAACCATAAAATTAAACTGAACAAGCCACAGGAACTGTATGATTATGGCACTAAACAAAGTGATAGTATAGGAGAATGACTATTGATTGGGAATGTCTTGGAAAAGCAGTGGTTTAGGTAGATAGAAGGAATTTTTTATCATTATTTAATTAATTTTTGGAAATAGAATAAACTGATGTTCAGTGCTACTTATATAATATTTGCACTTCAAGTGCAGGCACACAAAGCCAGGATTGTACTCTTAATACTGTAATGGCAGGAGTATTTCTCTACTTTGACTGAAGTTCAGTTCATATGAGCTTGGCACAAGATGTTTGAGACCAACCATATGATTTTTTGATTCAAAAAGACAGGGAGCTTAGAGAAGCTTCCTACCTGCTCTGTGTGCTGCAAACAGCCCACTGTGACAATAAAACTGGGTCATATTCTGATGTATTTTAAATCACAACTGGTAGGAGAAGGCAAGGGGAAGCATGACACATCCAACGGGGCACCAGCAAGGATTAAGGCAAACAGAGCATAAAGTTCTTAAGCAGCATGTTGGCTGGGGAGAGGGGTAATGACTTGAGCCTGGTAACATCCTCTGAGACCTTTTACAGCCTTAAGTATTCAGGTTACACACCATGGGAAAGAGAGCACTTCTGGAGCTGCAGTGCCCCACAGAATGGAGTGAGAGCACTGATGAGAGGCAAGACTGACCACTGGCTGCAGAGCTGTCAGCAGGTCATTTCTTACCTGGGAACTACGGAGAATCTCTGCTCATTGCTCACAGCTTTGATCTGGTCCAGACACTCTCAAACTTGCAGTATCTGTTTAAACAGGCTAGTTTCTGGTCTTAGTTTTAAACTTATCTGGAACCTAAGTGAATCTAAAGCAGTTAGTAAAAATTATATCAAATACATTTCCTTTCTCATAGCAAACCATTTCTTTTTAAATACACAGTCCACAGGTTTTCTCAGTTCTGAAAAATCCCTGTGATTATTCAGATCTGAAGTAAAAACTCAACCATTTGAGTGAGGAATTCTCATGATACCCTCAAAGAAACAGGTGACATCCAAGAATTATTTTTTCACTTTGCATGAATGTTCAGTGATGGATCCAATCTGAGTGTGATATGCCTGATTTCAATTGCTCTTATCCAGTACCTAATTTTCATCAACTTTTTGGGACAGCTAAAACTTTCAAAATTTAAGGTTCTGGTGGTATCTGCAGCACAGCTTGATGCAAGATAAAGAGTTGCAAGGAAGACCAGTGCTCTGCTACAGATCAGAGAATTGGATAGGGATTTATTAAAGTTGGAGCAAGCATAGGGTATTAAAACATGCTATGTCCAACAAAATTCGTGTGTCAGCGTGTCCTGGGAGTTCATCCCGCCCTTTGAAGTGTTCTGTGAATGAGTGTTACAGTAGAGTGGTTTTTCAGGGGAAACTTCCTGATTTGTCTTTCTCACAGCTAGGACCACCTTATAGCTGTGATTTTCTTTAATAACCAGGAAAGTTACCATAAAAATTTCAAATGGGAAATTTCCAGAATATTCGATGAAAAAATAAGAAAAGCAAACAATGTTGAAGGATGCATTAGCCTGTTTCTTATCATTTTAACTCTGTTTCATATCCTCATGGCACATTTCACCCTGAAAGAATACTCTGGGCAACACGGAAGATCACGGCGCTCAAATGAGGAAAAAGAAATTTGCTACCCAGGGGCAGAGAAAACAGAAATTTAGCTTAGGTCACTGTTAGCGATTAGCAGTGTTTGTCCACATCTCCAGCTCACCAGTAACCTCCATTTGCTGCCTGTTGCCACCAGTTGATGCTTGCCCTGTCCCTTCTTCTGCCATCATGGGACTTTTAGAGATGTCAGGAACACGGATAAGGTTATTTTTCCTTCACTCCTTCCACACTGCACATAACTGAGAACGGCAGTGGGGCAGTGGTGCTGGCGAGGATCCCTTTCAGCTCCCAGGGCCACATTTCCAGTGTGTGCTCCGTTACTACCTAGTTTAATTAACATCTGTGCCAATCAGAGCAGCTGCCTATAAGATAGAGAAGGTTAGCTGAGCATTCAGGAAGATAAATGAGACAAGGGGTTGCCAAGGGGATGGTGTGTCAGACACGTGCCGTGGCTGCAGCAAGCACACACAGCCCCGTTAGCTGTACTGCTCTGGAGTCTGAGGGCAGAGCTAAGGCTTTGGAGCAGGGATGATACACACTTTAACTTCACATTTATTATCTTTAAAAATAGGAATACAGATGTATTGGCGATTCTGAAAAGGTATGCAACCCCATCAGTCAACTTTAACCCTCTGTGAATTGAGCATTAGAGCGGCTAATAGAAACAATTAAACGTTTGACATCTGAGAAGGATTTCAGGACTAGCTATGGTGTTCCCTTCAGGAACTCTAGGAATTCTAGAGATACGTATGTTCAAATGTCACAGTATCTAAAAAATAGAACATTTAGAATATCTTGCAATTGAGGGTTCTCCATTCCAACGGCATGCATCCTACCCCAGAGTCACATGACCCAACTGGTGCTATAATAATATGGAAGAGTCTGAGCTTATGTGCCTTACTAAATTGGAGTGCCCTTCCCAAACCTTAACAACCTTCAGTATTGTTTTTGGATTTTTCAGTTCTTTTTATCCATCTTTTCTTTTCAATTTATTGGGAAAACAAGCTACACTGAGATCATCGTATCTGCACATATTACCTTCAGAATGATTGCAGTAAAATCTTTATGCCCCAGCACCCTGACAGCATTGTAATGCAATAGTCAGAGGGGCTAGGCATACAGTGGAATAGTTTTACCATCACGATCTTGCATCCAAATGGCCTGATAAGACAATCCCTGTAGACATGCAATGAAATCCTTTCCTCCAGTGGCAGCATCACAAACTCTAATTGTTAGGCATTATTCTTTCTTTGACATTGACGTGAAATCTGTACTACAGAACACAGATCTCATGCAGGTTTACATTGCATTAGCACACTCTATTATTTACCTATGTACTAATTATTCTTCAGTTACGTCGAACTTGTACAAATGTTTTCTCAGCGTTTTGGCTTCTCAGAGTTTTCCTGGCCTAGGTACATTACCATGGTTTTGTAGGAAGGAAAGCCTGTTCATCTAGGTTTGAATAGGGAATGCTAGCACTGGTCTTGGAAGCATTCGAGCAAATGGTTTGCAGTTCTACAATAGAAAATTGTTTCTCCTCTGTTTTGGTTTGTTTTGTTGTTTTTTGGGGTTTTTTTCCCCCAGAAATCTAAATTGTTCATAAAGCAAGTAATCTCAGGTTTACTTACTGCAGGATTTGCATTCCGTTTTTCTCCATGCCCATTCATAAGGAAATCCTTTACTTGTAAGTAAGGTAAGACCTACCATGCACTTCTCTAAAGCTTTTTCTGAAGTGACAAAGAATATTAATGCTTACTTTCACTTATGCATCTGCAGCAGCAATACATTCACAATAATTTATAAAGACGTGGGGTTTTTTTAAATATTTCTAATTTCCTCTCAGCATTTCCTCAAGAGCAGATGATTGGTCTTGGAAACTGAAGCACACAGACAGTATTAGTGTACTTTGCTCAACTATTGATTTTCAGTATGGTCACTTTGCTTCAGCAAAGGCTGGGCACCTCTGTGATGAGGAGCACAGGCCCCTGAGGAGACAGAGGGTATATGTACAGAAGTGGCCAAAGACACATATTTGTTCTTTTACAGCAGATGTGCAGTCTAAGGCAATGCTGTTTCTAAGGATAAAAGCTGAATGAAAGAGCCATCATGGCCCCAGTCAAAACACAAAATCCTTCCTTTGTTGGCACTCTCATCTGCTTTTGTGTGTGCTCTCATCCCAAAAGGGAGCAAGGTTGGGAGCCGCCCTAGTTGCACAGGGCAACCCGAAGTGGAGAAAATATCTTCTGTGAGTCTTCCAAGGGACCTTGATTGGTACCTTGGAGAAGACCAGGGAGCAAACATTCATCATAATGGAAAAGTCCTAAACTTCTCACAGGTAAAAAAAATTAACCTTGTCCTGGGAGTGGCTCTAGTAGGTATTAGATGGAGATGATGGGCACCTCTGTAAAACCTGAGTAAGGCAAGAGAGTCTGGAGATGTTTGCTTGATAATTGGAGGATGCTGGTGGCTGGCAGTGCAGCTCCTCATTGCCACAGCTTCCATGAGGGAATCACAAAGATGCTTTGCTCTAATGCAAGATTTTGCATTTCTGTAGACTTCCGTCCACATAAATCAAAGAGATATTCACGGAGATGGTCCAAAAAATTTTGCTGATATCTGGACTACATTTTATTGGGCCATGCCATCAAAGGTTGTGCCACCTGCTAATCTAAGTTTAAAACATTCTGTAAACACTTTGTTTTCCTTTGCAGTGAGCAGGCAGTCACTGACAGAAATCAAGACAAAATGCAAGCCTGTTTTTAACTGCCAAAAGAGAGTGTGGTTATTTCACCAAGTCCACTACACACCTGAGCATTGTCATTGACTTCACTTGCAAGGCACTACTCCAGCAGTGCTGAGCAAGCAGCACAAACCCTCTAATGAAATGTCATAATGAAGAAAAGTTCCAGTGAGTGGCAGGCACTTAGGCTGAAATGGGAGTATTGGTCACATGGGAGTATATGGTTGTAACAGGGGTGTTAGCAGATGAAGACAAAAGAGACACTGCCACCACTCTCATGGTGAAAATGGTGTGTTTTTATCTCAGAATAAGGCTACTCTGAAGGTTTTGCATTTGAATGTTTTCACCCATGTAGAGAAAAAGAAGTCTTTTCATTAAAGAGTCCCCATGTATTTTAAAAATGCTTTGGTACCTTACTCTAAATTTAATGATGCGAGTACACTTGCAGTGGACCCATTTGGGGTGCATGCATGCATACTTTGTGGATAATGAAGTCATCAGCAGTAGCTTGGCATTACTGGATAACTAAATAGGTACTACAGCAGTGTTGTGAAGAAGTTAAAACAGCCTGGGGCTGCCCTATTTTATGCATCTGAGTTTTCCCCAACTAATTCTGCATTCATGAACTGTTGCTATTTGTATCTGGAAGGATAAAGCTTCCAATTTTTTACCCTTTTCTCAGCTTCTGGAAAATTTCCTCATTTCCTCTGTTCAAATAAATGAAGTGGGAGTTACCCTTCATATGAAGATGCAGGGAGGGGATGATGTACGCATGAACACAAAGAGCCCCTCAAAGGGCAAATCACTTCTCAATCTGTCTTAGGGTAGAAGCACTTTTCAGATGAATCATTACTAAAACACAGCTTCTCGTGTATCAGAGTAACTCAATTGTTTAATTCACTAATGTATCCACTTGATGTCACTGTCACTGCCCAGTAGAATTGTTAATGTCAAAGAGTTTTCTGGTCAAAAAGACTTTGCACCAATAGCTGACTGAGTATAGCAGACAGCCACCATTTGGACCCTTCCAGGTAGCTCTATCCCTGTGACAGTCCATTTTGTTGATGTGGACACTTCTACTTCCTCATCCTCTTCATTCATGTTTGGCATACCCCTGCAATACAAATACTAGGTTGTATTTTCCTGCATGGAAATGTTCAATCATTTTATTTTTCTTGTAAGTACAGAAAACCCTTGTAACATTACTTTAATGGTTTGTTATTACTCATTTCTTAAGGATAATGACATTTTTTCAGAAGTCAGTGAATGGCATTTATTTGTTTATTTAATTATTTATTAATGGCATGAAGCTGAATCAGGCCAGGTTTAGGTAGCATTACAGGAAAAGGTTCTTCACCCAGAGGATGACTGGGACAGGCTCCCCAGGGAAGTGGTCACAGCACCAGCCTGACAGAGTTAAAGAAGGATTTGGACAAAGCTCTCAGGCACATGGTGTGACTCCTGGGGATGTCCTGTGCAGGGCCAGGGGTTGAATTCAATGATCCTGATGGGTCTCTTCCAATGCAGCATATTCTGTGATTCTGTTTGCATCTCTTGGTACTCTTGTCATCGTTCAGCTTCTTAATTTTATGATGAATGAACTAGATTTTGCAGTTTTCCTCTCTTTCTCATTCCAGCATGCTTTTTTTGTCTTCCTGCCATCTCCCATAATTTTGTTTACCCTCACAGAAGCAAAAAGGTGATGTACATCTATTCCCTCTATATTTCTTTTCGTAATGAAAATAGATGTTTTAAATATATCTATAAAAACCTAATTTTTAGTTATTTTTGCATCCCTTTCTCCTAGACTTATCAGACTGAGAGATCACCATGTGAGGGGGAGTAGAGCACTTAACCACTTTAAGCTGGGATTTAGGCAATCATCCACAGCAAAACAGAGCTATTGCATGTGAACTGTTCCTTGCCAAAGCCCGTTGGCCAGGATCAAGTTCTCTGGGGACAGCTGTATCCTGGTTTAACAGGCCTTGATCCTTTCACTGTTGTCTTCTTGCTGCTCAGGTCATAAACACTTTCTGTCAGTCTACAGCTCTATCTTCACTGCCAGAATAAAGACCTGACCTGACAAAGTGTTTCAATATGTTCTTTGTTCTGGGTGTCAGCATCTTAGCTGTCCTCCTGCCCCCTCTCTAATGCCACTCTGTTGGAGCCCTTGGAAGGGCTGGAAAGCTGAAGAACTGGCATGTGGTTCTTGCATATTTGTACATGGTGCTTTATTATTTTTGTGCATGTAGGTATTATTGTGGGGGCTGGAAAAGAAGATTGTAAGCATTTCATGGAAACATGCACTCAGAGCCAAATCCTCATTAAAAACTGCCTTAGCATCCAGGCCAGGAGAGAATTGCAGGCACAAAGATTATTTGTGTATACTGCACTTTCAGAGGGTTACTGAGATTCATGTTCCTTTCTACAACATCTCAGACAGTCAAGCTTTGCTCTAAGAGGAATAGCCAAGATTTTCCCCTGTGGAGCTACAATGGCTTTACACTGCCCCAGAAGACCAAAGCGACCTTAAAACTGGTGAAGCAGGAAATAAGAGGATTATATTCTTTCGAGAGACAACTTAGAGATGGTATTCTCAAAATCAACACCTCACTTTGCTGCCAAAACACGACGCATGGCAATGGTGCTGCTTGCCCCAGTTCACGCTCAGCTCTTGCACTGCTGCCCTCTGGGCTGTTGGTAGCCAGTGTTATTTAGAGCCATCCTCATGCTTGGATTGCAGAGCACTTGCTTGGCAAGCAGCCACTCCAGGCTCTGAAGATAGCAGAGGCCAATGCTTCTGCCCTGAGCTGTGCACTCAGGCCGTGACAAATGATCAAGATCAAAGGTTTTGTCTTTTTTTTCTTCTCAAGGCTTTGAGGTTAAACTCTTTCCTGTGTGAGGAGTCCCTTCAATATATTCTTAAGGGCTGTTTTAAAGGCATTTTACTCCCTCCCGTGGATAACAGTAATTACCAAGTTGTGCTGAACTGTAATTTTGGAATAGACCATTAGTGGGTGGCTGTAGCAGTACACCACCATTCCCAAAATTTACCCTTCATCACCCAATGTGAATAAGAGGAGGACCTACGTGAAAGAGACTCAAGTCTGGCATGCTTAGGTGAGTGTGATTTCCTTTTTTCCATCAATATCTTAATTCTTTATAAGCTATTTGTGGCCTTATTAGCATCACTTTGCACTGTGTGAGCAGCACAAGGAAGCTGGAACTACAGAGAGTCTGGTTCATTGCCATGAACAGGGCAGCAGATGTAGAACTGTCCTCACAGCAATCTGCCTTGCTGCCATGTCAGCTAGTAGCAGCTGCAAAGATGGCAATTCTCCATGTTTCACTCTATTCCTCACTGAGGTGTGAACTTGCACACCCAGATAATGCTGTTGAAATGTTAGTAACGATAGGGTTGGGATTTATTCCATTACTCTTGTGTTTACAGTCTTTTTTGTTGGACTGAGGGTGAAATAAGAGGTGAAATATGAAAAGAGGAAAACTTATTTGTGAACATTATAGAGAAGAATGAAAGAATGAAGCAGTTTTAAAATTTTATTCATGTCCGTTGCAAAATTGCAGCAGAATGAAACTTCTTAACACAGAACAAGTGAAAAGCCAGTTATACACCAAATTATATAGACCATGTTACATCTAGCTCATCCCTTATAGGTTTCTGCATGACCTGCCTCACTGTGCTTCTCAGTGCAAAGGTTTTGACTCATAAGTCTGATAAATCTTCTCCCATGGAAAGTAAATTCTTCAAGGCTGTGAAAGGCCTGGCCCAAATATCAAGGAATAATAGACAGGTTTTGAAAGGTATGCTTACAGAGCTGCATCACATAATGTTTTCTGAATGCCATCAATTAATTTTAAAGATTTGTTAGGATTTTCTTCCCTGCATTGATGGAATTCCAGAGCACCCTGTTAATAATGCCTTGGCTGACCCCAGGGTCTGACAAAAGCAGTATAACTCCTAGCCTGATCTTAGAGACAAAATAATGAGTTTAAAATATTATGAGAAAAAGGAGTTTTATACAGATTTGGGTAGAAAATATAAAGCTGGATGTTAACACACTTTAACTACACATTGTCTCTACTGACCTTAGCAGAGTGAATGGCTGCTATTAAAAGCTGGCCATAGAGATGGAGTATGTTCTTCTATGCCTACTGGAAAAGCTACTCAGCTGAAAGGGTTGTCAAGCACTGGAACAGGCTGCCCAGGGAAGTGGCTGAGTCACAATCCCTGGAGGTATTTAAAAGACATTGAGATGTGGCACTTTGGGACATGGTTTAGTGCTGGGCTTGGCAGTGCTGGGTTTATGGTTGGGCACAATGCTCTTACAGGTCTTTTCCAACCTCAATGATTCTATGATTCGGTTCAATTGACTCTATCCACAAATAGCACCAGCTAGTCTTTAGCTAGTCTTGTCTCTTGTATGTTTATCTCAGACTTCCTTGGTGCTGTGTAACCACCAAATATTTCACGTGGTCACCAACACTCCACAACCTGACTGCCCTCCAGGTGTTTACAGTTAGAAAGGATACTCGTAAAACCACCTTTAAAAACCTGAAGGGAGACTAGCTAGAATAATTTTGGTTTGTTTTTCCCCCTCATGCTTTTGTGTGAGAAATGAGTTGCAAGGGGCAGCTGGGAGCATACATAAACATAGTCTTGAAGAAGTGATCAGAAATCTTCTTTTCTAGGTTGTAGAAAAGTTGTGCCCAAACTGTTGATCAGTCTTTCACCAGTCCAGCTCTAATTCTGGGTCCTAAACTGGTGAGCAGGTTTACGAAACCATCAGCTGAGGCACTTTCAGCCAAGAGCAGCCTCAGGAGCTGCAGATCTCTCCAGCTTACAGCTACTTCCATGTATATTTTATTTGTTCCCTGAAGAACAAATAAAACTGAATCCATTTCTTGTCCTGCAAGACAACAAAGGTCTGTGTGCTGCAGCATTAGGCACACCATGAGGAAAAGAGGAATTTCTGTTTCCAAGAAGCAAATGCTTGTGAGTATCTGAGCCAGGCCAGAGAGAGGTCACTTGGATCTTTAGGTTTTCCATACTCTCACATGTCCTAGAGTGCAGTAATGTAATGCAGCATGAAGGGACGGTGACACTTTAAGAGCCAGCGAGAGTGTGAGGGGAGCAAGTTCTCACCCTGCTTCGACTGGGTGCTGGTGCCTGAACTCACAGCAGGAAGGAGATTCCTTCATAGGGAGCCCCCTCTGAAGTAATTTGTTACTGGAAACAAGACCAGGCAATATTTTTTGGAGTACATCTGCCAGGTGGGCAGTGCCCTGCTGGGCAGCTCAGTGGCACTGGGAAGGGTCAGACAAGCTGGCCTCACCGCCCAGGCCTGGCCACTCCCTATAAACCCTCTCCCACAGTGCTGCCCTCCTGCAGAAGCTCCTTTTCAGTGTGCCTTCCCAGGACAGCTCTTCCCGTTAGGCAGAGCCAAGCAGCTGCACCTTCAGCAAGCTGCTTCCCGGCCACCTGCTGCCCGTTTTGGTGGTCCAGCTGGTGAGCATTCCTAGGCTTTCACCCGATCGGCCTCTCCTTACCCCCGAGGTGATGATATGTTCTCACAGGGGGCCTCAGACCCATGGCTAATGAAGCAAATTGTTCTTGGAACCATTTCCTGAATATTGGCAGCCTTGTTCCTTCGCATCTTAAAAACAAACCCAGATTTTTAATATCACTGAGCACAGTTTGTAAACTCAGGACAACTCTTCCATGTCAAAAATGGTCATGCTCCTACTGTACAACACGATGATTTTTTTCTTAAATTCCCACAATATACTGGAGTTCTCTAGTTTGTTTTAGAACCCCTTCTTTTTGTCTCAATGCCCTTAAGGAAGTATGTAGACAGTGACTGAACCCTTTCCAAGGTAATTCCTTTCCCAGTTTTCAGAAATCAGACATGAAGACCTCCCACCCTGCAGTCATTATCCCCACATCAACCAGCATGATCCCATAGCAGAGCCACTGCTCCTCAGAGAAGAGCTCACCCTTGAGGGTGCTCACTTCCACACATTCAGTGACCACTCTGACCATTATTAGTTTTTACATACAGCCTCTGTACCAGCTGACTGCTCTGGCTGAGAAGTGGCTGCAAATCAGGGCTAAAATAATTTCAGATGGTTCAACACCGATTGGGAGGTAAATGTATATAAGCTTCAGCCTGCTTTTCTTTATCCTGATCAGGTGCTGTTTAATGAGGAAGGAGAGCCCTTCTGATCAAGCTGAGCCATCCAGGGTGGAACTCCTCTGCTGCCAGCAGGTAAAGTCTTTCTTGAAAGTATTCTTCCAGTCTTCTCAGAGTTAGCCACCATGCCAAGGATAACCTCTTGTGCACAGGCTGGTTAATTGATTTGTGATGAGCTTGTATTTTCACAAGGTTATTAAAGTAAGAAGAATGGCTAGATATTTTTCTTTATCTTTTGGTCAAATCTGGGGAAGCCTATTTAAAAACCTTGCTTGTTTTCTTTACTCCCCCCCATTAAGGGAGAAATGTGTGTCCCCTTTGGGACGTGTTGTGAGGTGTTAGATATTTTGCTGTGGTTTTAATACAGAAAAATCCAAGGCTGGAAAACAGTACGCTTGAGTCCAGAAATTTTGGCTTATGCTTTTATCAGAAAATATACTTTTATGCTGGATTCTCTATCAAAATACAAATACTATAAATGTCTTTTTCTTGGTTGGCAATTATGTTTGTGTCGCTAAGTAGCAGGACTACAGATTAAATCCTGGAAAACATTGTGAATGATTAGAAAAAAAAAATTTGCTGAAGGTACCCAAAAGCAAGGATTTATTTAATTTTTACCTTCCAGTTTAATGGTTTGTCTGCGCTTTCTGGCTGACTTTGTGTCTTAGTTGTGCTGATCTACTCTGGGTTGTTTGGGTTTTCTCTATTATATTTTTAGTTGCTGCTTGGGCATATTCAACCTCTAGCATAAATCACTTACTGTATTTTGAAAGTTGCATAATGTGTTTAATGCACCCAACATTGAAAATACATATCTGTTTTGATGTTAGGTGCATCATGGCAGTAAATAGCGTCATTTATCTTAATACTTTTCACTTCATATATAAATGAGTAATGAGTTTACATCCATAGAGGCATTGGTAAGCAGCATGATTTGGTGGTTGTTTTTTTTTTCCTTCTGGGTTTTTACAGCACACTGTTACAGAGAAAAATTTTTAAAATGTATTCTTAGGAGTTTTTTTAAAAAAATCTGGGGGTTAATTAGTTTATCTCTGCTTTCCCCCTGATACAGTGTCTCCACTCTGCCTCCAATCAGGCTGCATTTTATACTTTGTGCCTAGCATGGATGTTTCTGTGGTTTGTGGTGGTGCATTCTTAGCATTCATCACCAATTGAACTTATTCTGCCCCTGGCCTGTTTGAGCCCAGAGCTGCCATATATGTGTGTCTGCTGAGGGGGGAGGACAGGGGCAGCTATTCTGCTTTCCACTTCTTTGCTGATGCCAATTCAGCGTGGGAAGGGAATGCAACAATCTGGTTATTGGGTTAAGTACCAAAGCTGCAATTTTTATTGAAATACAATAATTCAGGCATCAGTGGCGCCTGGCAGATAATAGACCCCGTGGTAGTGAGTGTTCATAAAGCTTGAGGCCACCACATGCCCTGGGCTGCAAAGCAATGTACTCCTCAAGAACCCTGCCTCTTACTGCCCTTTTGTCTCCCAAACCACAATATTCTTGTCAAGCTGTTTAACAAGAATCATGTTTTCTCATGGTAAATTGTACCCATGCACTATTTTACTCTCTTCCCCTTTCTCCCTCTGTAAGGATATGGGGCTAGAAGAAAGCTCTTGGGTTCTGAAACAGTCTGTACTATCATAGGTGTCTATTTCATGTTGTTCTGTTTAAAAATATAATAAAACTGCATTTTATAAAGTGGAAAGAAAATTGAGTTGCTTGCACTCTTACTGGGAGACAGCTCAGGACTCCTAGATTTCTGAGTCTCAGAAACTTAGTTCTGGTTTGCAGACTAAAGTTATTTGGCCCATCACCCATTCCTTAATATATGAACACTGTCCTCCAGCTTAAGCAACTCTTTGTCTCCCTGGTGTCTACTAACAATGACATGTTAGGAAACATCATTTATTTCCACCCTTGCTCTCTTTCTGCTAGACATACCAAGACCTTTAATTCCCACCAAGTGTCCCTACTGTATAACACTAAGTAAAAGGTTTGTGGAGTTGTGCAGCACCTGGCCTAACATCACCACATCCCCCTAATTTCATGTCTGGCTCCTGCAGTACTGAGGAAGGTGTTCCTTCATCTTATAATTTACTGCTCACAGATAAATTCCCTGATAATGAGAATCTTCATCCTGCTTTCAAAGATGGTTGTGAATGCCTCTCCCTGCAGAGGTAGTCCTCTCAGATCACAAACCAGATGTGATGCTAAAGGCACCGTTTGATGTTGGTATCAACCCAACCATTACTATTTGCTTCCTAATTTTGGTTTTTACACACTGTCAGATTTGCATCTGTAATTGTCACTAAATTAAGAAAATTAAATTAACAGCACCAGACTGTGTGGGAAGGGAAAATAGGAATAGGATATGTTCTATGTCTATTTTCAGTTGGCTTCTACTTTCTTGTAATTAATCACTCAGATTGTGGTGACAGTCCTGGCCACCATCCCATATTTTATATAGGTTTTATATGTATTTACATATGTTGTGTGTATTTTTCTTATTTTATATATATAAAATAAATGTGTGTGTATATGTGCAGAGGGAATTAGAAGTTATCTCTCTGCCATCAGCACCTTACTTCATGTAGCTCATGGTTCATAGTAGACGAATGAGAATTGTATAATTTTCTGTGACAGAGACTGAACAGCACTAGACAACCTCAGCTCTGTGTATTCCTGTTCTCCCTGTACATGTCTGGGACATGCCATGTGGTAGCAACATCATCCCAGAGAATTCACAAGTGTTCCTGTTGGGCCAAAAGACATCATACAGAGCAGATTTGTCATTACAGCCATACATTTTTATTTTTTTAATGGCTCAGTGTCAACGTTTCAGGGAAGTTGTACCAATGAACCAGCAAAGAGCTCCAGAGTATCCTGAAAATGGATAAATGTCAAGCTTACCTTTCTTGTTAAACTTTAAGGGCCACGGCACTTCCATGGGTTGGTGTTTCCTGTCACACAAGTGCTTGCATCTCAGACCAGCTGAATTCAGGAGAGTGCAAACCAGCCTGACACCATGGATGTGAAAGCTCCCAGATGAAATTAATTTGGATGACCTTGGTCCCCCATTGTATGTGAATATATTCAATAAAACAGCAGTGCACTGGCAACAGCTTCTCACTTCCAGCTGTTGGAAGCCCACAGGGTGGAGGGAGAAGAAAGAAATTTCTGCCTGGGGCCAGCAGTGGGTGGTGGCCCATGGTGAGGTGGGATCCTCAGCAATGGATTGGTGGATGATATGGCAGTCTCATTGTGCAGCTGCTCTCCCTCTTTCTAATCCATCTGAAGAGAAAGGGGGGAAAGGCTTGTGTACATGTTATTTAATGGCACCTCTTGGTAGTGTCAGTGACTGAAATCTGCTCTTGCAGCCAGCACCATGTAGGCAAACTGATGGTGCTCTGCCTGGAGCCATGGAGAAGTCCATGGGGCTTGGTGTGAACAAAGGAGTATCAATTTCAGGACCAGAGCCTGGAAAGAGATTTTTTTTTTTTGCATCTTTAATGCAATTTCAAACTTCCAAGTAAAGCAGAGTAAATGAATTGATGAACTAAAGGTACCTGGGGATTCAGTAGTTGTTACATGTCTCTCTAGCCTATGTTGCAATCAAAAAGCATTTCTGCAACCTTGCATCAAGCTAGGGAGATGAAAAGCATGTGATATTTTTAGTGGGGCTGCAGCACACTCTGCAACAATACTTTTTCAAGAAATGTGGTGTTGTTCATCCTGCCACTGTACGTATGCACACTAATATAGATTTGCCCAGATCTTTTATTCTTTGTTAATGGATAGTGACTTCTTTCTCTATTGTGTAAAAATGTCTCTTGACTAAATTCCTTGAGCTATGAAGCAGTTTAAATTTTTTTTTCACCTATATCCTGATGGACAGCAAAATCCAGGGTGTGACAAATGGCACCTGACATCCAGGAAGGAATATATCCTTAAGAATAAATCCATATCTTCAAACTCTCTCTAATTTTCTGGGACAGCCTTTCATTCTAGATCCATATCTAGTGCAGTTTCACAAAGACTGGATCTTATTTCTCAGTTCCTGTGAATTACAAGCATTACAAAAGTTCAGTTACAAAACTAAGTTTCTGTTTACTACAGAAACCTGGCTGAAGCTCCTAGCCATTCCTCTGTATTTTGTATTTAGTTTCAGAATGCAAAATGTAACTTGGAAATATATCCATTATTTGCATTAGAGAGCAAAAGGCCAAGGAATTATTCATCTAGAGGTATGTTTTGTATGTAACCCAAGATATCCACCTTTTTTTGTTCAAGTAAGATGTACTTTTTAGGGTGGAGAAGGTATACAAGAAAGGCTAGATTGAGGCATTATAGCATTTGAGTACAAACTTGCTGTGTTATTACTAGGTTTACTAGAATATTGAGCTTTTAGCAGTTGTTACTGAAGTGCTGGAGAGGGAGAGAAACTGATCCTATTTCCTTTAATTGCTTGACAGAGTTTGAAGAACTCCTTAGTTTGTTATAAATGACCAAAAATTTTGCATGGAGCAGATAGATGTGATTATAAACACTCATCCACGGTCCATGTTTCTGAAACCTCTCATTACAATATTGTATCAACAGCTGATAGATGGACATTAATTTCTTTGCTACAGCTATAAATCATTCTTTTTATAACACTGAGAGCACTTCATTCCCTGCTGCCTTCTTATGGAGGTCCTAAGTTGTCTAATTGAAGAGGATTTTATGTTTCCTCATCTCTCTTTATAATCTGGGTGATATCTCCAGTGTGGTTTTGTGGTTCATCATTTCGTCACAGTGTTTCGGAACTACCCAAAGTTTTGAAATAAAAAGGAATGGGTAACGGGGAAAACTGATCCATCTATAACAGAAGGTGGAAGAGACCATGCAGAAAAAGTGCCACTGGTCTTTTACAGAATACATTCAAACGATATTCTACTTCTTTCTCTGGTTTGCTCTGTGTCTTTTTCAGATGAAGATTTCTTTACCTTTGATTAGCAACAAGCTTCTGACTGGTGTTTAAGGGAAGAAACTTAGAGGGCAGAGAGTGAGGGTGCTGCACAAGCCATACATTCTCTGCCTTGAAAAACCTGTCAGCGGTTTGCAAACATGAATACAACAGAAAGGGTGTCTGAGAGGTGGGTCAGAAGTTAACAGGATTTTGCCCTACTATGGAAACTTAAGCCTCAGATCGGAAAGTGTTTATGTGATATCACAGTTTGAGTGACAACTGTCAATAGGTGTTGGATGGAGGTGAGGTCAGTATAGATTTTTTCAAAGGCTGTCTGCTGGTATTGCCTGTCATGAGATAGCTGTCATTTCCAAATCACTCCCTACATTCCATAAATGTGAGGCATCAGCATGCTGGCAGAAACACTGAGGCAGCAACTGTTATGAATTTATTTCTTAGCGATGGTGGTATTCTCCGAACTGTAGTGAATGTACATTTTCTACACTTATAAAATATTTGGGAGGACCCATGGATTTAGTAAAAGCATTAATTAAGGTATTTTACTGAAATTTGTGTGTTTGGTAAATTTATGGTGTGCAAATCGGTTCTAAGACTTTTAATTAAGTACCCCAATGTATTTTATGTTTCTTTTAATGGACAGAAAATGACTTTTGCTCAAACGGACTTCATTGTACAGTGTTATGCATTTTTCATCTGATGTGGGGAAAAATCAATTATTTTAAGAGTTCTGTTCTTCTGGCAGTTCATTTAAGTGAATTCTTACTGTGTTAAATGATCATCAGTATTTTCTTTTTACGTAGCAACTCTTGTAAAAGTATTGTAATGCACACAAAGAAGTGTAATTTGCCATCATGTAGAGAACATTAGTCTTGTGCCTTTTATGGACTCGTGAAGCTCTCAGTTTCAGCCACAGTGCTTTAATTTCTATTTGGGTAAAGTTTGTGGCGAAATGAAAATGAAAGATTAAGTAATAGAAAATTGGTCACAGATTTGAATATATCTTTTATTTATTGCAGCTAAGGGGTTGTAATTCTGATGAACCCATTTGTCTCGCTGTAGTTCCAACAAGTCCAGTGGAATAAATGATTAATTGCCTCCATCTGACCTCAGAATCAGGTCTGCAATAGTTACTATGTGATTTGTTGTTGTGCAGAAATATTTGTGTTGAAAGTAACACCCAGGTGAATGTAATAAAACTTCAAAGAGAAGTTAAATCTTTGTTGCTACTGAATTATAGTTTTGACAAACACATAAGTAAAAGATTAATTTGACATTTTGTCTAAGATTCTGAACTTTATCTTCCAAAACCACAGAAAGAAGTCAGAGCTTCCACCTTATCTCACTCTGGCTTTCTTGGCTCATGGGCTGTTGCAGATGGTTGGTTTCATCAAATCATACGTTTCTTGATATTTGCCCTGGGGCGAGGGACTACAACTCTGAGAAAAATGTTTCTAGAACAATAACATGCTTTTCAACTGCCTTTATAACTACAAAAGGAGAAAGGTAATTGCTAACAATGACAAGTTGAGCAGGCCTGCAGTAGGTCTTACACACATGTGTGCAAAGTATTTTTCTAACATCAAAAAGAATGGAAATATCTCAAGTATAAACACCCCAGGTTTTCCATCCTGCTACGTTTGGTTTGTTATTAAACTTTGTATTTGTAGTAATTATGGTATTGCAAGGCATTTTAGTAGGAATAAGCCTTTTAAAAAATGTTGAAAGCAATTTTTCAAGCATGAAAATAGGTTGAAGACATGAATTTTTAATGTATTTCCAGGATAGTGTTTTCAGAACTTTGAGTCACACTTCCTAATCCTAATTTTCTATGAACAGTCACAAAGAAAGTGTTGGGTACACAACAGCAGTCCCTTTAGAATAAAAGTACTGCTTCACATGTAGAAATTTGGGGGTTGGGTTTTTTGTTTTGTTTTGTTTGACTTTTGCTTTAAAAAGATTCAGAACTTTGACTTGGGTATGGCGCAGGTTCTTTCAGGATTTATTTTACAATGTTTACACCGGAGCAGCTCAGGAAGAACCAGATGTCCAAGGGTTGCAGGCTCAAGAGGTCTGATGATTCATGGAGAGGTGGGGTCAGATGTTCCTGTCCCAGTGATTCATCCCTCCTCTGTCCTGGCAACTGACTCTGTGGCATGGCCAGAGCTGAGGGCCTAGTACCATGGTTTAAATCATTATTGATTTCAGTTTACATGAATATCCCTGGCTGTGAACTGCTGCAGCTGAGGGCTCTGATTCACAGTCTCTGTCAGGCTTAGAAGTGGTGTCTGAGGAGCTTTCTGAGCACAACAGCCTCTTTACTAAGTGCATTCAGTGCCATACAAATTGGGACTCAGATTACTTTGCTACCCTTTTGAAAATATTTGTTGTGATTTGCTCAATATTTGTATGCTGGAGTGTGAAACAGACAAAAAATACACTTGAAAAACTACTTAAAATAAAGACCTCAGAGAGTAGAAAATGCTCATGTTATGGGAAAAAAACAGGGCAACAGACGTGTGTTCAGACTCTTGATCATATCAAGAAACAACAACTACTTTTTGTAAGTTCTTGTAAATGCTAGAAATATTTTGGTGGAAGAACCTTGTTTACATCTTGGTGGGAAAGAAATAAAATGGCAGAAGAAAATATCTTTTCATGGAAGATCAGAAACTTTCTTCTGCCAGGTTCTTCCTATGGTTAAGCAGACTTTTCTTTCAGCGGAAAAGAATTCAGACAAACATTGTAAATGTAGATGCTCAAATGTCGTGAGGGACATTGTCTAAAAGAAAAAAGTATGTATTGGGGGAGGATTGTGTGTGCAAACTAGTCTTTTATTGAGACCAAGAGTCCAGGGTTCATCAATCTAGAAGCTGTGACAGTCTCACCTGTCTATAAACCCACATACAGATAAAATAAGTAAATGGCAGCAACCTGCTGAGCCACTGATTCATCTGTAGATTAGACAGAACACGGACCCTTAGACTGTGGTCACAATCCCACATGCCCCACAAACCCCAAAGGTTGTGATATCTTCTAGATGGAACTGAAGTTTCAAAGGGATTTTTTCTAATTTGTTATTTCTCCATGAAGACACCTCACAATTCCAGCTGCCCGCAATTCTTGTGCCTTCCAAACAACTGTGTGCAAACAAAACAAAGCTTGTTTTACCATGTCCCCCTGGCACCCCACACATATTAAAAGGACCATACTTCAGTGCCCAGGCAGATAACTTTGGTTATTAGCCTTTTTAGACAGCTATTAAAGATGTTTCTATATTCTTTCACTGCATAAGATGAATTTGCAACCCAACAGACCACTCTTAGTCACTACTTTATGATGGCCAGTGCACGTGTGCAGACAAGAAATTGGATTATACCTCAGACTTCCTTTTCCTCCTTTGCTCTGGGGCAGAGCCTTTTCTCATCTCCTATGAATTTCTCTGTTCCCATCATGCTGGGCCTTTTGGTCAGCATGCAGAGAGGTGCAAACCCAGGCTGTGCCCACTTGTTCCCTTTCCATGGCTTTCCTCTGCTTCTTTCTATCCCTCTGAGACCACCTGGAAACAGTCCAAAGGAGAGAAGTAAGATTGCCAAAATTATTTTAATAAAATATGGCCTAAATGAGAGGAGTGGAAGAGTTGTGTGGTTTAGTACAGTAAAGAAATCAGGAAATGGAGGTGCAAGGGCAGGATGTGGTAGCAGTCTTCAAATCTTTGAAAGCCTGCAGCAGAGGGTTGAGTCTGTAAATTACCTGGGCTTTGTTTCAGGTCTGCAACAGGTGAGAGGTGGTGGTTAAGGTGCTATAAGACTTTGGACATGTCTAAGGTAGTTGGGCAGTGGGATGAACAGGCTGTGGCATCTCCATCTCTGAATGCTGTTACTAAGATTTTTGGATGTTGTTCTATCAGCAACAGATGATTCTGCTTTGTGACAAGGGAATAGACAAAGTGATCTTTTGGGAAGATCTTGATTTGTTCCAGTCCAGGAAATATGGTCACGAAGGGGGTTGTAACAGTGGTATGGCAGGGCCATGCACAGAGTAAGGTGCAATTAGGCTGCATGGAGACCCAGTACTGTTGATAATTCAAGTATGCAATAAGCCTGTACAAAATACTCGTTGGGCATCATGTGTATTTACAGTCACATTTCTGTCCTGGTACCAATGTCACTCATCATTAGGGAATGGGCAGGAAGATGTAATTTCTTTCATTCTTGTAACACAACTATTGGATGTAAAAACTGCAGCCCACAGCTTCCACATTTTGAACCTGCTACTACACTTCATTTGGAGGTATCCTTGACTCCGCTGGAATGGGTTGGTGACTTCCTGCTTTCTTAGTGGTATCTTGACCTGCTTCAGACTTGCATTTTATTTACGGGTTTATTTCAAAGTGCTGGTTTTGATGTACAAAGTTCTTTTTGGATTGGATCCTGTATATCTCTGAAATTACCTGTCTTTTGTGTTTTGCTTCAAGAGTTCAAATTACCTAGAAATTTTTAAGTTAGGGTGCCTTAAGCCCTACACCATAAGATGCTGATGGTAGGTTACATCAGCAGTGTAATACCTTTCCTCAGTCTGTGTTGCCCTTCTGGATACCTTTTCTTTTTCTCTGTAAAGCAAAACACATGTACAGAGGAGCTATGTTTTATTTTTCTTTGATTAACCTGAAGACTACCTTCATGTTAAATGAATTCAGGCAGCTTCTTTGGTTAGGTTTTTGCATTTCATTGTAAACACATTCTTAAACATTCCATGTGACTCATTAAGTAAATAGGAGTAAATGGACTAATCAAGTAAATAGGAGCAGTCTTGTTGCAGGTAGCAGTACACTGGCTCATAGTCTTTGTTGGAGTTTTGAAATCTCTTTGCAGTGTCACCTGAAATCTTTACCTGGACATTTAAACATAGCTTTTTCTCATGGACAATTGGAATAGAGCACCGCCAGCAGTAGGTGTTAGAATGTGCTAGGAAGCCAAGCAGCATTACACATGAGGGTGGTCCACAGATTTTTTCATTTGCCTGAGTTGCTGAAATGAGCCAATTTACTGTTGCTAAGAGCTGTCATCCACGTCACAGATGATTCCTCTGTCCTGGGACTGGAGGCCTCTGCAAAGGAACAATGTCAAGAACACCCATGTGGTGTATGTAAGGTAGTGCTTCTCCAGGAGCTGGTATATAATTTACCTGTTCTAGCCCTAGGCTTTGAGGATGAAAAGTTTTCCACAGCAGTGGAGTTTCATTATGGAAATAGCCCAAAATATTTGCTGATTAGGGGCATTCTTTGGGTGTGTTTATTTACTGGTGGCACACCTTTCTCCTCTTGAGGAATGACACTGCCTTCTGGTGTCTTGCTGCAGCCATGCTGCTTCCCAGAGATTGCTCCAAAGTGTGCCAGCCATTCACTTCACTGGCTGTTTAAGCAAGCTTTATGTATTGGTCTGAGGAGCTGGTGATGACAGGGTTTTTTTTAAAAAATGCATTTTTTAAAAAATGCAGGGTTTTTTTTTTTTAAATGCATCTAAAAAAAGATGTTATCTGCCAACTCTAAAGTTGAAAAAAATTTGTCCCAGTGTCATTTATTTTTAAGGGGGAGAGGGAAACAAAACTTTCAGCTAAATTCGTATGTCCTAGAGCTGCTATTATTTTATGAACTGTTTTAATCTCAGCATAGCACATTCTTTAGGTTTTTCCTTGGGCAGTTTCTCATTGACTTATCTTCTTAACAATGTGAGTTACTCCAAACAAGAACTGTGACGTCCTTGCAATTGCAGCTCTTCTGCGTGTTTTGGGATATATTTGCTTGAATAAAAACAGAAAACAGAAAAAAATAAATATTGAAACAGATTAAGGATTTCAGAACTTGTTCTTCTTGAGTATTGACAAGAGCTCTGCCATGCTAAAATATATCAATTGTCTTTTTTTCTTTTTTCTATTTTTTCAACCTTTGATCCTTCTATTTGGGTGTTCTCTTGAATTACATTTTCTCTAAGCTGCAAATGTTAACAAACTTGCAAAAGGAGAAAATAGAACAAAAAAAAAAATCCTTCCCTGTCTCTGCAGCTGGCAAGGACCCCTAAACAGCAGGACCAAGCTGTTCTGCTCCGTGTGGGAGGAATAACTTGATAGCTAGTTCAGATTCAGCAAGACAGTTTAAGCAATGCTCCCAAACCACTTTGATGTAACAGTTCTCCGTTACCAAAAAAGAAAAGGTGGCAGTCTTCTGCACTGACTTCTGGCACGTGTTAACCAGCCAGGCCATGGGGGCAAAGAGCAGGATAGACTTGGGGATGACTGGCAGAGCCAGTTGTGCTCCTATCTCCTCCCATGTGCCTGGCAAGGATCCAGGAACATGCATGAAACATCTGACCTCAAGATATCAATGAGCACTTCAAAGTGCCGATCTGTTCATTCATTCTGACTGTCATCGTGGCCAAGGCATTGGGAAGATGACAAACCTGATCAGGACCATGCTGTGTATGCTCTCTGAGATAAGGCAAATGGGAAAGCTGCATAATCGTGCTGACAACAATGATAAACTTTGCTCCTCCCATGCTAATAATATTGTCACTGAATAGTGGAATTCATACTCAATTCACGCTCACTTTAGACACTCAGAATTGGATGGAAAAGGCTATTTAACACTCAAATGCAGCCAATTCCAGGGTTTTTTTTCAAACTGGTAATTCAAGTAATATGTGGCCAGTTAACACTGGGGGGGATGGGGAAGATTTCTCCCTGTGTTTGAGTTGTTTTGTTGCCCAAGTTAGAAAAGCCCAGGTAAATTTCACATAGTTTCATGACACCCTTAAATGGCAGGCATGATAATTCTGGGCAAGAAACTACAGGCATAGAAAAAGCTGAACGTTTTGGTAATGGTTGAGGATGTGCACAAAACCAAACTGTTCTTGCCTTGGCTCTAAAACACCGATTTCTCAATAGTTTTGCAGAACTTCTGAAAAGCTCTCAAAGTGAAAACACCAGTGTTTGGGAGGACCTAGGGTCATAACATCAACTGCATGTGTTCTGGTGGCTGCTCTTGGTATGATTCAGCAGTGTATGGACAGCATTTCTGAGCTTTTCCTGGCACACTGGATGAAAGGAGACAAGTTCTTGTTCAAGCCTTGTTAAGTTTGCTGCTGCTAGGAAGAGAATTAAATGGGTAATGTGAGTTTTGCTCAAGGCCTGAACCCTTGATAGAGTAAACCAGCTCCCTGTATTGCAATGACTAATACCATTGATTATCACCAGCTGAGAAGTGGGCCCCAAAGAGTATAAAACAATAGTGGATTAGAATGAGCAATCTATTTTCATATATCCAGAATGATTATGTCTCTCTAGAGATGGAGCCAGAGTTACAGTCAATTATCACTAGTTCCTTTTCATTGGAAAAATAAAATAGAAATTGTTATATCCATTCATCTTTATGCTTTTTTGTATCAATAGTGTTTGTAGCTTAAAACTAAGAGATACTCTGGAAATCAAAATGCTATCTACTTAGATTAACAATGCACACTTCTGTGTTTATATCATTAAACTCTTCTTTTCATTTATTTGCCATCGCATGCTTGATCTTTTTGTTTTCCTTAGAAATTCAGCCTTATTTACACTATTTTGTGCTTCTCATACCATTTTTTTTAAGTTACACCTGCAGATTTTTATCTGCTTTCCCTCAGCATAAAAGCCTTGGGATCAGCACTTTTCCATTCTCCCATGAAAAGTGATGAGGTCTTGCAAGGGCTTAAGTCATATGATCTGTCTCATCGCTGCCTCAACCAGACACCCCAGGAGCAACAGCATAAAGCCAGAGCTGTTTTGGCAGCACTCTCCTGAAGTCCCTGTGCAGATGCTCGGCGCGTTTCACAGTAGAATTAGTAACAGCAATCACTGTCGAAGGCCGAAAATGTCCCTGTTCGGGACCGCTCCCGGCAGCGGGCGGTGACAAATCTGTTCCCTTCGCTCGGCACCGTGAGGTGTCCCCGCGCCGCAACGCCGCCGGTTCTGAGGCACTAAATCACATCCTGGGAACAAGCAGGACTTGGCCCTGGTACCCGAGGCTGTCCTCGCCTGACATATTACACTGTCAGGCTTTACAAGGCACAGTAGATCGCTGCGTTTGGACTCTGCTGAACGCCCCACTCTCTCTCTGTAATTTGTCAGATGAAGTTCTCCGTATTCAGAGTACATGTAATCCTGATCTCTACATAGAGAATTTAGCAAGAGTTCACTTAAAATGTGTGGCTTGAATAGATAAGCAGTCTTTTCTGAAATGTTCTGTGATGAATTTTAAACAGCAGCGCTGACTTGTACTGTTTGAAATATATTTGAAATGCTTTCTTCTACCTGAAACAAAAAACTGCTCGATAACTGTTTGCAACTCCTAGTAATGTCCTTAAATTACAGCTTTTAGTATGAAGTTAGCTAACTTGTACATAACAATTCCACTTAAAATTTCTCAGCCTCAGCTACGGAAGGGATTTTATTTATTTTCTAGGAACAATACATATTTTCAAAGTTTCTTTCAGAGGATATAGCTAAACTGAATAGTTGATTTTTAGTGCACCACTGCCTCATCAAACATAACTTCAAATCCAAAAGTCTGTTAGTTGCTCTCCATACGTTCCGTTCAAACCAGTTTTCATTTATAAAAATGGGTTTTTAAAAGGTTTACACTGTCAAAAGAACAGTGTTCAGAAGGTAATTTTTTATTTTCCAGTGTGACAGTGATCATATGTTCTAAACAATTATGTATTTTAGTTGACATTATTTTTATGACTGGGCTTTAAAAGACAATGTGTGTCTCACTGTTGCTTATATCGATTTTGCTTCTTTGATTTATGGAAACCAGCATTAAATGGAATTGGGAACTCTACAATATTATAAGTACTAAGTATTTCAGTATTTTACCCATTGAATCATGGCCTTACTGGATGCAGGTTGACGATCACTGGAAGTGACCAAAGCTAAAATTCTGTAGAAGGCAGTGGCATAGAGGCAAAACAGAGTGCACTCTGCTTTGGCATAACCCAGTGAAGACAGTGGAAGTGAATGCATTTGTGTATGGATGAGTGAGTTCTTGGTTCAGAAACCTTGATTTCTTGTATCTCTTTCTTTGTTTTCTGCCACATTGAGGGTAACAAATGGCACAATGCAAGTTTAATTCATTCCAAAGACAATGCACGTGAGAAATGAAAAGGAACTTGAATACTGAAATCAAGATTTGGCCATTTGACAGTGAAGTAGTTCAGTTTCACTAGTGAAATGATGATGCCTTGTTTGTATAATATCATCAGCTTTTCTTTGCAGTCAAGAATCTTTCTCTTCCCACCCAAATAGTAATAGTTTTTAAAAAGTCAAATTTAGAGTTGTTTTTGGTACTGATTGCACTAATTAGAAGAAGGAATGGGAGGAGCCCATCTCAGTCTTAACGAGTAATTATGTACTTATTGACCTTGAGCTGAACACAGATGATCTGCTTTTCAGCTCAGATTCCAGCCCACATTCTTGGGGTTGACTCATGTGACCAGTGGGTTCGTTAATTGTAACCCATGGAGATTCTTCAGCTTTTCTTTCTGTGTCCATTCACGAGGACTTATTGTCTTCGACAAGATTGGAGAGAAGGTTTAATTTCCAGGTATGTTTCACCTTTTATTACTTCTCCTTTGATGGTTGTGGTGTTTGTCTTTAGATAGGGCTATTAGTAAGAATTTTTCAATTCAATGCTAACATTAAACAAAACTGGATGGTATTCAAAGTAAGAAAAGTAATTTAAAAGAGCAGAAATAATTTCTAAATGTCTGTAAATTTTTCTTTTATAGTCTTAACTGGAGAAGTCATTCTCAGCTTTGTTTTAAAGGGGAAATAACGAGGTATACGCTGCATGACGGTAATTCTCTTTAATCAAATTATGAGCATCCTTAGCTGAGCACAATGAGCTCTTCTCTGCAGCTAGAGGTCCTTATAGAGCCTTGCCAGGGAGGTCAGAAGGTTTAAACACCAAGTGATCTCTCTCTTGGTCTGTATTCCCTTCTTTGGTTGGATCAAAGGCCATCATGCTGCTGTTTATGTGTCTGCTGGTAAAGGAGGTCTTCATACGGCCCCAGAATCTGTATTCCTCTGAGAAAATAATAATCTCAACTTCAGTATTTGCAAAGTAAGAATTTTTTTTCTCTTTTTTTTTTAAGTTTTAATTTTACAAATCCTTGAAGACATAAACCATAAAAATCCCTCTGCAGCAGAAAAACTCAAAAGCTTTTAAAATCCAGGTTTTAGGCAACTCACTGGGTTTCTTTGCTCTCTGTGACTCGCAATACCATAACAATTTCACATAGGAGTCTGCATGCCCTTTCTTACTTGATTTCTGCGTTACTTTTCAGTAGGCTTGTTTCTTTATTATGTTCAATTTTTAATTTTATTTTTTAGTTACAGAATAGAGACAAAGATGCAATCCACAGTGTCATATTGGTTTCCCATCATGTGACTGAAGTTTGTGTCTGTTGGGGTATCAAAGTAGGAAGTGAGTGAGATGAGAAGTAGTAAATGAAAGTAAAGCCTAACTTTTTGTAACGAAAAGGTCATATTTTGCAAAATGTGACTTATGATGCTAGTTGAAGACTCCACCTGTAAGTTTTCAGGATTGTTTGTTGTAGCCCAACCCCTTTTACTATTGTGCGTTAACAGCAATACTGAATTTTAGCTGTAGACCTTGGTGAAGACATCCAAAACTGTGACGTGCTTCTTGCACAGGTTTTTCTGTTTGTTTTTTTCTTTTTTTTATGAGAAGACTCAGAACCTGTAATTCTAAAGAAACATGGTCACCATGAGTTCTATGGACTAGGCACAGCAGAAGTGTTCAGGCATCACAAGACTTCACTTTTAGGTTAATCTCACTGTGGAAGAGAGAGAAGGGAACCTGATAATCTTGTAATGTGAGAAGTTGAATTTCTGCTTTGGAGATGATTAATAATGCTTGTAAAATTCAGATTGGATTTGAGGAAGAATGCTTTACTGAAAGGATTTTCAAACACTGGAACAGGCTGCCCAGAGAAGTGGTTGTGTCACCACCCTTGGAGCTGTTTAAAACACTGTCTTACCCATGCGGCGCAAACTTCCTCTTGGCAATTTAAAATTATTTGCCCCCACCTCTGAAGTCCAACCCACCTATCATTCTGAGCCTTTCTTTTTTTGTTGTGACTGTCACTGCTTGATGAGGCGTTGTGGCTGCTTGTTTCTGCATGTCATTTGGCCACACGGGTGCCTGTGCCTTCCCAGTGGAGGGGCCATGTCTTGGGAAATCACTGATCTCAGTTTGCCCTATAAATTACTCCACAAGATTGCTCTGTCCTGTCCAGCTTTCTGTATAGCTTATTATTCCAGGCTCTTACCGTGTCCACTCTTAGGATAAACCAGAAACATTTAGGAAGTGTCAGCAGTAGAATTTACTAATACACTCACTAGTTCTAGTTAATTGGTAATCAGTTAACCTGAAGCAAAACAGTCTGTTATAGAAACACAGTAAGCCAGTGCTCACTATGAGTTCCCAAAGTGCTTTTTGTTGCTCTTTCTTCCTGAGCACTTTGATTTCAGTCGGGAATTGAGTCAGGATTTTCAAATATGCCCAGCTCTAACTCACCTTTGAAATTTTCAGCCTCTTTCTCCCAGTCAAATATTCTAGAAAGGGTAATTTTTCCTGAAAACTGTTGTGTCAGACCTGCTGAATCATCACATTTTATTATGGAAGACATCTTTTAAAATTTAAGAAAACTTTCTAGGGAAGCATATTAAAACAATAGCTCACTATTTTTTTTGTCATTAATAATCTCATATTTGAAATAATTATAAATTTCTTGAGCTTGAAATAGTGTTAAAATGAGACCCTTCTGTGTCATTTTCTTGTCATGGCTCTTACTGAAAAATATATGCCAGATGAACAGTATATATTTCTATTTTTATGTGGTTGGGTATTAAAAGAAAATTGCAATTATATCAGGCAAGTAAAATTTAAGTTCCAAAAACTAAAATGACATGTTGGAAACTGGCTCAAGCTCTCCATGTTTGATCCTCACCAGGGCTCTTCATTGGTGCCTGTCCCATTTCAGTAATAAAAGCCAGGCTACACTGTCTTTTATAGGGACTTTTTGGCAGTGGATTTCAACAGCACTTGAACAGCAGACAACAGTATTGTATCCTATTTTCTATAAGATGAAAGCAAGGTGCAGCAAATCAAATTATGTGTCCCCAAGGTCATCTATCAAGGTGGGGGTAAAGATAAACTTTACAACTCCAGAGAAGTAGCACAATGAAACATTTCTTAAAAGTCACGACGTTGGCTTTTTCTGTGTAAGATTTAGTTGTGAAGGCATTCATAATAACAGTAGGTTGTGTCAAACAATTTTCTTTTTTTAATACTAGAATGTAACCATTGCTTAATCCTCTCTTTTTGTTCTTTACAAAGATATTGTTTAAATCACAAGTGTAGCTCATGTACTGGGGCGAACTCCCTGTTGTTTTGGATCCCTTTGTGATGGGATGGGATGTACTCTGTGTTCAGCTTGCTGTATATCATTGAAAATCCAGGGGACTTCACAGCAGGAGTGAATGTTTTAGGTTTGCACACATTTGTGAGAATGTTAATACCGCATTGTGGGAATAGTGCTGAGTTCCATGTTATCATGCAAGCAATTGCTAACTGTAGACCTCTGACTTTGTAATTTGTTCTTTATGGACTAGCCTGCAGCCAATAAGCAAAATCAATAGTCTTTGCTGAAAAGTAAGCAAGTGCCAGTGTGTTATGTGACAGGTGAAGATACATGTGCTTACCAGGGGTCAGGGGGCCACATCAAATTTCTCTCTGACTTCTTTTCAAAAAAGCTAAATCCATTTAGGGAGCATTCGTCATTGGAAAATGTTGCAGTGGGGAATTAGACAGGCTCCTGCTCTTCTTTTCTCATTTAACGATGTTTGTTTTCAACAGTCTGTTCAATAATGTCACTGAGAAGAAATTATGTGAGAAGAATAAAGTGCTTATAGTCTATTTATTTATTCATTCATTTCTGTAGAATAACACTAGCTGTTGCGTTCTCATGTTTATTAATGCTATTGTGGCAGTCCAAATATTTGTTTGTTCTCCTTTTCCTTTGAAAAAAAAAAGGTGGGACAGAGCAGTGTGGAACAGATTACTTCCTACTCAAGCCTAAGGTGAAGGTTACACACCTCCCAGCAATGTTATATATATATTTTACACACACACACGCATATATATATATGGTTCCCTATACTTGAGTATGGATCTAAATATATAAATTTAGTCTTGCAGAGTTTGGGAAGTCTCTTGTTTTCCAACTGGAATGAGCAGGATTGAGGCCACTCAGAAGTCTGCTGGAAAATACAGCAGCAGCAGCTGAGATGAATGCTGCAGGCCTGTGATAAAACATGGTGGATGATACTGGTGTAATTGCCTATTTTGCATTAAATGCTGACAGCGTAAAGTGTTCTGAGTCCTCTGGAAGTTGTTGTTCTAACTTGCCTTTCTATCTCAACACATTCGGCTACAATAAAAGACAGAAAGCGAAAAGGAGTTTTTTCCTGAAATCTCAAAGTAGCTTAGGTTTATAAGCTACCCAAGGAAAGGACTCTGGTATTTAGAAGTTAAAGTTATATTGGCTTTCCATGTTCAAGCTCCAAACTCATATTCTTTTGAAAACTTTAGATTCAGTCTAATAGCAGATATGATAGAAAGCTTAATGCCATTGTTTGCTTCTTATTGAATGTAGTAGCTCCATTTAATAGCCTGGCCTGCTGCCATGGTACTATCACATACACATGTGCACTCCCAGTCAGGAAAAACAAACAGTCACCACACTGGTTCAATCAGATTAAACGTTCCTTGTATGAGAGCTGAATACCAAAAACCAGATTGGTGTGTTAGATTTCTCTCGTGTCCTGTTTGATTTTTTTTAGCATGCATAGTAAATGTCTCTTAATTTCTCTACCCAGCTTTCTCTCTGACTAGTTGTTGTCTGCTGTCTGCACAGGTCATCACTGTAGCTGAGCACTAGATTTGGAGATGCTGAACAATACTTGAAGCTTCCAGAAAGCCATAGTTGAAACCCTTCAACCTGGGTTCTGGCATGCTTCATGGCATCTTTTAAACTCAGTTTGAGGGTTCACAGGCTGCTTTTGACACCCTGTTGTACCTAATGAATGTCCAGGTTCAGTGTGTTCAATAAGATAAATTTTGAAAGTGGCTCACAGAGTCTCTCAACCACCAAATGTAAGAATTTAAGAAAACTCCTTCTCAGCATACTTAACCAAGACTAATGCCTTCCTAGCCACAAAATACATAATTAGCACATTCTGGATAGAAAACCTGTGGCCTCTTCAAAGTTCTGTACCACTAAATTCGGTTACTGTAGGAACATCTCTTCCTACTCTATTTTAGTGTGTCAAGGTATAGTTCTCTTCTTGACAAATATTCCCAGGCAAGTTCTTGAAGTTCTGGTAGACAGCTGAGGAAAAGAAAGGGGCAGGGTGTGGATCTGGCAGCTGATTTTTTTCTCAGGTAATGGGTCTGTCAGCAGACTACAGACAAATCAAGAATCTGCCTTTCCATCTAAGATGTTGTAAAAATAAACTAATAAGGATTTTTTATAGTCTGAGAACTGGAAAGATAAACAAATAGCTACTCCGACCTTCCTTTCCTCATTTTCCCTTCAAAGGGTAGCACAGTTGCTGTTCTGCAGTGACAAGATGAGATAAAACTCAAGTGACTTGAGAGATCCCCTGAGCTCCAAGCTGCAAAGGGTTGAGGTTAAGCTTGAGGTTTGCCTACTCAGCTCCTTTTTTCCTTTTTTTTTATTGGGTCTTAAACCTTTCCCCCACTGAATAAACACCCTTTTATAGGCTTTTTTCCTCACAAATAGCAAGTTTTGTAACTTTATATGAAAAAGACTAGATGCTGATTCAAACTAAATGCTCCTTCATTGCTGCCAGTCCCTCTGCCCCTGAGGACCACAGTTCACACTGATGGTTGGCAGGCCCTGCTGGGCCTGCACTGGAGCTTCAGGTCTAATCTGTTTCATAATTCCTGTCCTGGATGTGGTTTTGATCACTTGGAATACACCTGTTGATCTTGCAGCAGGAGGCACATCATGCCAGTGCTGCACACCTACCCCGCTGCTCTGCCTGCACGGCCAAACAACTGTGACTGTAACATGGTCAGGTGTGTACAGGCTCTCTGTAATTCAGTTAGCACAGGTAATGGGAGAATGCAGAGGACACAGCTTCTTTTGGGGCCAACCAGGAACTTCAGCACCCAGAGGTCCCCAGAGGGCTTGCACTGGCTGTGCTGCCACGACCTCGCAGCTGCTGTTTTGTTTTCGCCGCTTTGTTACCGCGCCGTCGTTTGGCTGCCAAGATGGAGCATCCAGTCCAGCTTAACCAGGACTGTCCTCCTTTTAACTCTCCCAGAACCCTATCATTTATTATCTTGTCTTTTTCTTGCTTTTATACTTGCAAGTATCTCATCAAAAGAAATTACCAGCAAAATTTCTCTGGTGCTTGTCGCTTCCTATTTGATCACCGACACGCAACGTGTACCATTTACAATAACAACTCCTATCACTGGTGTGATGGCAGAGCTACGCATTTGGTGTGACACATGCAAAGAGAGAGCAGTGCAAGAGGCAAGCAGCTCATGTTCTAATAGATAACAAAACTTTGGACATGCATCCTTCTTGGCAGTGGTCTCCAAAACTGTGATCTGTCGAGATTTTAATTTTGAGGGCTATCCAGATCATGTCACTTAAATTTATTTTCTTTTCTGCCCAGCTCATCAGCTGCAAGATGTTCTTTTTTTGATATCCTCATTCTGGACAAGTTAAAATCAAAGGAAGTCTTTGTGAGAAGAATACTTTATCACAATTTTATTATCTTTTCTTTCTCAGGGCATTGCTATGCCAAGTGTCATATTT
This sequence comes from Trochalopteron elliotii, assembly GCA_024734555.1. Classification (NCBI taxonomy): domain Eukaryota; kingdom Metazoa; phylum Chordata; class Aves; order Passeriformes; family Leiothrichidae; genus Trochalopteron; species Trochalopteron elliotii. Next base: position 1,235,216 of record JANPWX010000243.1, read on the forward strand.
TATCAAGGAGGGTGAGTTATATATGCTTGCAAGATCAGCTACAGAAAATGCATCTTACTGTTGACTTAGGCCTTTCTCTGGAAGGGAATCAAGTGAACATGTCTAGAAATCAACACAAAGCATCTTCCATATGGTTACCTATTGTGTTATTCTATATTAGCCTGTTTGCTTTCTTTTAAGTCATGCTAAAGTAAGATTGATTCTTTAATGGGGCAATAAATACATCATATATTTGTCACATTTTACTTTTTACTATTTCTCTCCTTTTCAAAACATATTGTAAGAATTTTCTACTTTATACATGTGTACTTTTAGTGCATAGCATTGTGCTGCTGAGAAAGAAATATTGTTAGTATCTATATAAAGCCGGGAGTAGAACAGAGGAAAATTCTAAAGCAGTTTACAGAACTGAATCTTGCCTTAATCTTTCAGAAACAGTTTCATGGAGAATCAGTGATTTGGAATATTTCTGTGATCTTTGCTTTTCCACCACATAAAATGATTCCTGCTGACCTTAGTGGATTTCAGAAAAGGTTCCTGGAGTGGCAGAATGGAAACAAGAATGAAATTCATGATCAATAAAATTTCAAGAGACCATGTGGAATTGTTTCTTAACCATTTTCTTGAAGGATTTTTTTTTTTCTGGCAATCATTAATGGGACAAATTTATTCAATTAATTTAGGTTTTTTTCAGTTTCTAATAGTGAGTAATAGTCTAATGATTCATTATTTGTAATTTTTCCTGGAGCAAATTTTTCAGCAAATACCTTTATTCATATACAGAACAACATTTTTAATCAAAGGAATATATTTTTGTCAAAGTAAACCTTTTGTCTGCAGTTTTTTACTGATAGTTCATTACAAATGCTTAATATTCAAGTTTTTTTTTAATGGAAGATGTAAAACACATGATGCTTAATACTAAATTGTTAACCATAATTATTCCTACTGATATAACCACTTTAACTGATTCTTAAGCCTATGATGACTAAGCTTAGTAATTTTTATACACATACACTGGTTAAACTTGCTTTGCTTTAATATTGCTATTTTGCAGTGCTTTCTACCAGAAGGTGAAATACTTTGAAAAAATGAGCTCTATGTAATTAGAAATGCAGTTCAACTGAATCAGCTTCAGGAAAAAAAAGCTCATGCACTAGGTTGTCTTTCCATAAATAACTTTTCCTTAAAGTAAATAGGAGATTAGGCTGTCCATTGGATCAAAATTACTCAAAAATGGATAAAATTTTCTGGAGTAGATTTCCAGTGTGAAAAAGACTGAAACAACTGGTAGTTAAGAAGGTTCTGCTAATAAAAAGAGTTATGTCTGACCAGCTCTCTGGAGAAGTTCTGCTGCTCTCCACTGAGCAGTAATGTTCACTTCATTTTGTATCTCTTAACAGGCTGGAAAAAAGGTATCAATGTTACCCAGCTGCGATGCAAATAAATATTCATAACAATGGCACATGCATAGCTAATTGAACAGTTTTTGTTAATATTATACCAGATATTCATGGACATGTGCCTTTTTCTATAATGAAAATACTGCCTAAGGCTAGCTTTGTTTTTCTTGTCAAGAACAATTTATGTGCTTTCATTTAAATGAATATAAACTTCTATTCTCATGACAAAATAATTCACCATTAATTTGGGAAAAGAATTTCTTTATTCCCTTTGTGGCGCATTTTATTGGAAAAGAAAAACCTAAGTGTATCTCAGAAAATTTCTCAGTGCATTCTGTCTAATTTTTGTAATAACTGGTGGGGATATGTAAGGATTTCAGTGATTACTTGCTAAGTAAATATGGGATATGGGCATATATTTGATTTTAAATTAATCTGAAAAGAGTTTTCTTGAAGTAAATTATTCCTTTAAAAATGTTTTCATTGTTTTACACGTACAATTTATGAATATAAACATTAAAAACACTGCTCTTGCCTTTTCTTTATTTCCTTTTCTTATTTTGGTTCTTCCTCTATTATTTGTAGCTGAGGTTCTGACATACCTCTGAGGTATGTTTTGGAAGATGAGTAGAGCTAGAGTGAGGCAAAAGCAGGTCTCACAAATATGACTGAAAAACACAGCTGCTGAGAAAGGTCTGAGTGTCTTTTCCTCCCCTTTATTGTGTAGCGAAGTCTATACCTCTTCTTTCACAAGACTCTTATTTTCTCATCTTATTAACTGTTTACACGACCCTCTCATTTAAATTTCAGTGATGTTACTTAAAGGAAACAAATGGTGCTACACACTGATTTAACTAATGAATTAATTCCCTTCAGATGGCAAATTAAGGCTCCCTAGTAAATAGAATGTAACTATTTCTATTAGAGAGGGAACCTTAGGCTACTCTGCTGTCTGTGCCACCCAGGTTATTTGGCTACATTATGATTCTTTCACCAAGTGTTTAAAGCACAGTGCTTGGCAATGAGCTTTTAATCAAGTGTGGATTCGCACTATGGAGTTCAAGCATCTAAAGAGGGGGAAAGGGAAATGTGGAAAAAGCAGGCAAAGATTGACTGTTACTGAAGATGATGAATCTAAGGCAATACAGGCAGGAAGTTCCTGACTTATTTAAAATTACTTTCCAGCATTATAAATTAGCACTTTTTAAAAAGTATCCCATATTTGGCTTTCAGGAGTGATAGGCTCCACTGGCACAGTGGTTTTATAGGTAATTACAATGCAAGGCATTATATATTCTCATAATGCAGACCTGCAGTGACTCCTTGGCATGCTCTCTTTTTGGATTTGGGAGCCTATTCCCAGCCAGGAGATATTAGTCAATGTTTCCATCACAGACATCTCATTCTGGGTGAGGGAGGTGACACTTCCTTTGTGACATGTAGCCTTACCTCATGCTGGACTTCAGATGGTGTCTCAGAGTAAACAAGCTGCCTTCATTCTTCTGCTCCTGACATCATTTAGACCAGTCAGACATTAATTAACCTGGAAAGCTAGAGAGGAAGAGATTTTCCCATTAGGAAGGGGCAATCTAATGTGATTGGTATGGCCCATGGCTTGTGCTGCCTTTAAGTTCAGAGAAGCTATTTTAGGTTAAACATACGCTGCATCCTGACAACCTGCACAGTCTGCAAACATCTGAGTGCACAGAATATAAGCATGATACTCAGTTTAGGAGAAGGCAAATCATGAGACCAAATGGGGTGTATTTTGGCATGCCAGATCTTTAGAAAATCTCTCTGATCTCTGGCCAAAAAGGATTGACTTATTTGTGGCCTGCTACTTTTTTTTACAAAAACAGTACATTAAAAAACAAACAAACAAGCTACCCTGCATGGAAGGGTGTTCTCTCTGAACAGGACATTAAGCAAATCAGAAGTTGTTACCAAGTAAATTTAAGAAAAGGACATTTAAATTTTATTTACTAGTTGTCTCTTATTAACAAGTTTTCAAACCATATGACCACAATTGTCTGAGAATTTTTTTTCCATTTAAGAGCTATTGTAGATGGAAAGAGTGGAATTTTAAATAATTCTTAAAGACAATTATGCACCCACAAAGGAGTGGTACAACTTAAGACTTTTTTTTTTTTTAAAAACATAAGGTTTGGGTTTCTTTGTTTCTTTTTTTTTTTTTTTCTATTTTTTTTAAGTGTATGAATGTAGCAGAACTCCCCAACTAGCCTCCAAACAGCGAAGATTCTCTGAATGCTGCTACTTTGCTAAGGGAATTATGAACTACAATGAATTGTGATTGACCCATTTTCATGTTTCCATTCCTTTCCTATTCTTTGTTCATACAATGTCTCTCATCCTGAGAATGACTTTTGGCTTTCTCCTTTTTCCCTTGCTTTCACATCCACCCAAAGTTTCCTGTCGTATTCAGGTTTTCTATTTTTGGGGTTTTTTTTTTCATAGAAAAATACATTCTTTCCTGGTTTATAGGTTCATCATTTTACTGATTCTATGGCATGTTTTATAGATCATATGGAAAATGAGAACTGGCATGGGATGAGTGGAATATGCCAAGAGTTGCCCATGGCAGCACAAAGCACTTCTGGCACCTCTGGGCCTTGCCAGTCTGGGGCAGCACAGCCCAACAGCAAACAGGACCCTTCTCAAGGCCAACATTTCCTCTCCAGAGGTTCCCCTGCTCAACAGAAATGTGTCAGCAGGTGCAGATTTTTATGATGGTATAGAACAGTGCCACCTGGTGATTTTTTCATCATCAATGAGACTTTTAGAGTGTTCTTGGCCAACTTCAGTTCTCTCCCTGTTAGTGGGAATTTATAATTACAGTGGAAGTATTTCCACTGTTGCGGGAGGCTCTTGGAAATACTGGCTCATTTGTTTTCCATACATTGTAACCATTATCCCTCCTCCTACTCTTACCCAGTCTTGCTTTTTTGCATCATTTAGCTTCCAGTCTAGCAAGTGCTATCAGTGTACTGGGCTAATTGTGTTTGATGGGTAGTTAACAAACAAACTGAGAAAGGGGCTGATTCAGTCTTCAAGGCCAGGTCATGCCTTGAAGATCTCCAGGAAGAGAAAATGCTGTGTAGGTACTGCTAAGAAGAAATAACTCTGTAAAACCTCATATTGAGTCAGATTTTGTGGAATTGCTCTGCTCGTGCATGTTAAGAAGTAAACCTGTGAGTATTCCACAAGAATTACCACCTTTTCAGACCAAGTGTCAAATGTACACTTCTTCCAAATCAATGGCCATATATTTCAATTCAAGTTGCTGAACCTGTCCAAATTCTTTCCATATATAGTGCATAAAAACATGTTCATATAATTTAATATAGAACAAAGGGCTTACCATTAAATCCTTGTAAGATGTTGCTAGATCTTATTTCTTGTCCAAAATGTTCTTCTAAAAGCTATTTAAATACTGCTTCAGAGAGAAACTGTGTATTTGGCAGAGAAGTCTTTTACCATCAGCAAACAGAAATGTATTTTTGTGTAATGTATCAGGAAAATGTTTTGTGTACAGCAAATGCAGGGAAGTCTCATATAACTCATTGAACAAGATAAAAAGCTGAATCACTGTGCACTTCTGCATCCTTTACTAAAAAGAGGTGCTGTCATCAGTACTTAACCTTGCATACAGTTGAGAACTGAATTTGATTCTTCCTGTCTCACAGTCAAGCATATTGCAAGAAATAGATCTGCAAAGAGATGATGTTCCTTTCATTACAATGCACTTTGTAATGAACTAATGCACTACAATGGGTGACTTCACTTTTATTTGTTGTGTGGTTCCATGCAGTAACAAAACCTGCAGAACTTCTGTCATCAGATGTTCAAAATTTGAAGTAGGAATCTTATGAAGATGTATTCTTGTTGCAATTTTAATATTCATAGGTTTCCTTAATATAGGGGGAATGTTAATTTGTTAACAGCAAAAGCAATTTTGATGACTGTAGAGACCGTGTCTGGAAAGGCATATCTATTTTCCTCTGATGCTCGCCTCAGGAGTAGCTTAGGTCACAGCTCATCTTTTCACAATCTTTTTTTCATCTGATAAACATGAACAAGGAGGCCAGTCTCCTTCAGCAATGGGCCCAGAGACTTACTGATGGGAGTGTTCCTTTTCCTTCCCTTAATTTAGCAAAATAAAAAACATTGGACCATATCATTCACATTTTCCTCTCTTCTGCAAGGCTGCAAATAGTTGTAGAAAGTGACAAACAGGAGAAGTTCTGTGACTACTGCTTTGTAAAACTCCTGATCCGCCTATTTGGAGGTGTTTCACGGAGATTTGTTTGTTCATGGCCTTCACATGTTCTTAAGAAAAGAAAAAATTGTTTCTTTGCATCAATGACCTGAATGAGAGGATCAAGTGCACTCTCAGCAGGTTTATAACACCAAGCTGGATGGGAATGTTGTTCTGTTGAAGGGCAGGAAGGCTCTGCAGAGGGATCTGGATCAATGGACCAAGGCCAATTCTGTGAGGTTCAATGAGGTCAAGTGCCAGGTCCCAGCCTTGGGTCACACCAACCCCTTGCCAAGCTTCAGGCTGGGGCAGAGTGGCTGGAAAATGGCCCAGTGGAAAAGGCCCTGGGGGTGCTGGTGGAACACCTGATATACTGAACTAGCCAGTGTGTGCCCAGGTGGCCCAGAAGGCCAATGGCATCCTGGCCTGTACCAGCAATAGTTGTGACCAGGGGAGGGATTGTCCCTCTGTGCTCAGCACCGGTGAGGCCACACCTCAAATCCTGTGTCCAGTTCTGGGCCCCTCACTGTAAGGAAGACTTTGATGGGCTGGAGGGAGTCCAGAGAAGGACAATAGAGCTGGGGAAGGGTCTGGAAAGTCAGGCATGTGAGAAGCTGCTGAGGCAGCTGGAGTTGTTCAACCTGGAGAAAAGGAGGCTCAAGGGGGGGTCTTATTGTCCTCTACAACTGCCTGAAAGGAGGAAGGTCAGTCTCTTCTCCCAGATTACAAGTGACAGGACAAGAGGGAATGGCCTCAAGCTGCATAAGAGAGGTTTAGATTGGATATAATAATTTCTCCACTGAAAGGGTAGTTCAGCCATTGAAACGGGCTGCCCAGGGGAAGTGGTGGGATTACCATCCCTGAAATGCTCAAAAAATGGGTTCATGGGGTGCCTGAGGATATGGCGAACATGGAGTTGCTGGGTTAATTGGTTGACTCAATGGTCTTAGAGGTCCTTTTCAACAGTAATGATTCTACGATCTTAGGAAAAATAGTGAAAACCCAGTGTTTTGCTTGTTTATTTGATAACACTGCAAATGGAGTAACAGCTGAAGTCCAGTTCACCACCTCAGACTGCATTAAAAGTGCTACACCATCACCCCATTTAATGATGTATTTTATGGCCACAATAAGATATTTAAAATGAGAGACTTAAACTTTCACATTTCTTAATTAAAGAGATTTTCTAAACTAGTTGTAACCTGCATTTGGCCTTATGATGCCTCCCAGAATAACAATGATCTACCAGTTAATATGTAAGGGCTCACAACTGATTGTTGCTTCTCTTCTTCTGCATATTAAGTAGTGTTCATTAATTAATATTCAGCTTGCTTGCTTCTTGCACACAGGACATCATCTTTGCACTGGGCTCCCAGTAGACAAAAGAATAATTGTAGTTTAAATGAAAAGCTTTAGAGATCCCTTTGAGTGGGGTGTTAAGATTATGAACATGAAAAAGAGTTCAGGGGCTAAAGAAATTTCAGGGTTTTTTTTTATATAGTAATAAAAATGTGGCTCTAGCTGGTTTGGTTTGGCAAATCAAGCTACCTGTTATTGATGTGAATGTCCTAAATATATTCTCTACACATTATAGAAACTGCAGCAAACTGATTGAAATTTATACTGTCAGGTAAATCTGTCCATCCACATTCCCATTGGTTTTTTTTCCCAAAAAACACTACATTTTTAGAACTGGTTTTGAAAAAGAGATCTTATTTTATTTTGTTACTTACTTGATATGCACTTGTATATAAGACCTGATTTATCTGCTTTCCAGTCTGCACAGATGAGATCTAAGTTTCCAAGTCAAATCTGTTTCTTGTTGAGCTGAAGAATAAAATGCTGTACACAATCACTTTTGTGGCTTTCAACTAATTGCTTTGCCAAGACTATCAGATGGCAAAAGCTGTTTAGTTTGACAACTCTGCAGAAATTCTGAAAAACAAACGCAGCAGCACATCCCAGCCCTCTCCCCTCTGATAGTTAATATTGAGTGCAAGCATGTCCTATTTTTGAAACATTGATTCTACAGTAATTTTCTTTATTTAATTAATATTATTAATTTCTACAGAAATTAAAATATTAGCCTACTCCAATACTGAAGGCAAAAGTTATAAATAGACCTGATTTGTGTGTGTGTGAGAAACTAACCCACAAAACATACGCTGCATTCAAACATCCTCAAACTACTAGAGAATTTACAACCACATTTATGTACTGTGGTATGATCACATTTGCAGTCACTTACAAAAGCAAATAAAAATACATTTAAATACAAATAAGAATTATGAAATTTGCCCTGCCAGAAGCTTAAAGTTTCGGTATCTCTACAGTCACAAAGGAGATCTGTTTTGCAACTGCATGTTATTTTCCTTATTTTTAAAGTACCTCCCCCTCATGGCACTGGGAATTTTTTTTGTTTCGTATCTGCTCAATTTTTTTTTCTCTTTTTTTCCCCCCCACTTTTTTTAAACAATAAGTCTCCCTCTGGGACATGTCACTTGAAGCTTGTGTTTGTCATGCTCCTAGTGCAGGGAAAAAACACACACTAAATTCAATCTTTAAATTAAGCTGTAACCAAGCTTGTATATTCATTAGAGGAGAAAAATTCTCTTCTGAGAAGTTCAAATTGTTTATTGATTTTCATTTCTGTGTTCAAGTGAAGCTTGAGTAAGTCTGTCTCACTGCAGTCCCTCTGGGGCAACACTGCCAACAAGTGCATCACATTTCAACCCAAGTGAGCAGTTAGCAACAAAAATCTGAGAATTCCTTTAAAACTATATTAATAAATAGTTAGAGGGTGAGATATCCAGCTCAATATAGCTGATTCTTTTGCAAAAAGAATAACAGACTTGAATTGCAGGCTATAAATGACAATCTTCTTGAAATGCCTTAAACTTAAAAGTGAGTGGCAAGTGCAATTAATGCAGTGCTGCTGGGGGGAAATGAGAGGAGGGGGCAGCTCTGCTACATCTTCCTTAAAATCATGTAATGTCATATTGACACAGTTTTGTCCAGATGTAATCACCTTGTGAATGTCTCAGCAAGGAGAAAAATACATGTAAGAGTAGTTGCCAGCACTTGATATCTCTCTTTTCAGTCTCTTCTTAAGAACACATTTCAGCAAATGAACAGCTTAGGAGAGCATAGAAGTCTTGCTTACACAAACCCAGAGCCTGCCTTGGAGGTGGGTGCACTGAGTGACTGAGCTTAGTTTTTATGGTACTAATATCTCCTACAAACCATTTAAATATCATGCTGTTTAGTAAAAAGTAGGCTGAGCTGTTCACCTCAGTTTCTCAGTGTTAATTTCAATTATAAAAAAATTAATTTAATTATTTTCAATTTATTAAAAGCATCTGATTTTCACCAGGATGCATTTTTCTTTTACCTTTTTCCAAGTTCCTATGTGGATAAGAAGAGCTTCTTTTAGAAATAAAACATGTTTGTATGATCTGGTCTTGTCACTGGTTAGGAACAGTTTGTGTCTGCAATGTGCAGTAAGACCGTGAAAGAGAATTTCAGCTTCTCTTCATAAAGTTGAGCAAGGAAAAGAAGCATTTTGTGACAAACAGAGAAATATTAATTCAAGTACAGAGAGGATCCCTTTGCTTTCTCTGCTAGTCTTAGGGCAAAACTGAAAATATTTCTGTGAAAAATTACCAGCTGTGTTCTTCAATAATCCAGCAATTAGTAGAGGATGTAAAAAAAAAAAATTAAGGGGGGGGAAATATGAATAATCTGAGTATCTCTTACACTGTCTTGTATTTTGTGCAGGAGAGAAGGCAATAATGGCTGAAGTTTCTATTTGAATAAGATTTGTAGGGATCAGTGGGCATTTCATCAGTCTTGTGGACAGCCACTCTCAGCCACTGGTACCCAAGCAAATGGGTTGGCCCAGAGGAAATTATGAGATTGCATTTCAAAATATGGATGGAGTGTTCGAACTGTCATAATTTCAAAGCATTCTGTGGGCTTTTTTTTCTCCTAAGATATCCATGTTGCATGTAGAGTGTGAGGGCTTGAAATATTCATTTCAAATGTCTGCTGATTAAAATATAATGGTCAGGTCATCTATTTCTGAAAGGTCTATTTTGGACAAGATTTATTCAAGAAAAATTAAGTAGGATGCTAAAACTTGCTCTGAAGATTAATTCTTTTGCTTTAAGATGGAGACTGAAAATGCTTGAGTGATGACTTTTAATTACTAAATAATTTTAAATGCCAAGTGATGGCTTTTAATTCCATTTAATTTTTTCAGCCAAATTATTTAGGCATTTTTCAAACCCCTCAGCTCCCCACTGTTAAAGTGTAGGCCAGAAGAAAAAGCAGTAGAGGTGTTAGTACTGAAAAACTTCTCAAGACCCCATTTCCATGGACACAAAGACTCAGCCTCTGAGCTGAAGGAGGCTGACTACTTTCCATTATCCCGCTCCCCCCTTCTACCTCAGCAGACAGATTTTGGTTGCCCACTGGCTTCAGGTTCCATCTAAGTCCAAGAGGGTTACTTCATCTTCTGTCTTTTGTTTCTTACTGACCCCATGCTTCATCATTTCTTTGCATGGTTCTTGGCATGGATTAAGACAAGGAAAAAGCGTGTGGACATCCCTGTTCTCGTGTGTCTGGTGGTGCAAGAGCTGCTGGTGGCTGTGCTGGAGCTTCTCTCCCTTCTGTCTTTGGAGCTGTCCTATTACATGACTAGATCACAGAATCTAGATATGTGCGTGTTTGATGGTTAATAGTGTGTTGAATGATGGTTATGGCTTCCAACCAGTTCAACAAGGGGATGTCAGCTGGCCTCGCACATTCCAGAAAATAACTGTGGGTAGCTCTGAAATAGCAAAGCTACAGACAAAGGAAGTGAAGGGGGAAAAAGGGATGTTCAATCCCTAGTCAGCCATTTGGGAACTTTAAATTTTTTCTAGGTAAAATGTCAGTCATAATGTTTATAGGTCACCATAAATGTTTCTGATAGCATCAGCATCTCACTTTCCAGCTCAAAACAGACAATATTTTGCTGGGAAATTTCCAGAATGGTGTTATTTAGTGTCACAATGACAGACTGGTCAAATCAAGCTGCAGATCCAAAAGTGAAGGAAAGCTAGAATTGAAATGAGACTTTGTGTATGTCCTCTATCTAGCAGGCAAAATAAAAAGTGTCAGAGAGAAACTGATAATTGCTAAATCTCATTGGCTTACCTTCATTGGCTATGATTTATTAGGCTCTGTATTTCTTTGCTCGTTTACAATTCTCCTTTCATTTTCTCACATATTCTAGACCATTCTGGTCTGTTGTTAGATCTTTTTGTTGATTTGCTGTAATGTCGACATCTAAATTTTACAGGATGTTATATAAGCAAAGACTTCAATGACACACAAAAAGATGTTCAAGGCATTTTGGATTCTCTTGGTTAGCTACATACCAGAATTAGTCAGCTGGCATAGAGCTGAAGGGAAATTTAGACTTTCCAGAAATGGCAGGGTAGTTTGAGAGGTGAATGACCTGTTCAAAGGGGCTAATTCCATGTGGGAGGTAGTATAACCTTCCTCTTCTTAGAGGGATTGATTCAACCACACACAGAGAGTGTCAAATTGCTTTTCTTTATATAAATGAAAATGTTTAGAGAAGAAGAGGCTTCTTTTTTGCCCCTCAATCCTCCAGAGAACAAACTCTATCTCCATCCACTTTGAGCAATGGCTTAGGTCCCTCCAGACCACCACACTCTGAGGTAGAGCTTGGTGAAAGCACTGTCCTTCTCACAGGCCTCTGTCTCCTGTTCTTCCCTTAGCAGCAGCTTGCAGCCATTAACTGGATGCTTCCAAACACCTCTGAAGTCCTACAGCATCTGGTCCTTGGGCCAGGTGCCATAAATGCTAATTTGTGCTGGAGAGAGCCCCAAATCCAATTATTACTGCTTAAGGACAGATTTTTTTTTTCCCCTCTGCCATTTCTTCCTTATGCTTTGCCTTTTGGCCACAGAGGACTAAATCACTCTGAGTAACCTAGATATGCAAAACAGTTGAAGCTTCACCCTGTAGCACTTCATTATGACCAACCTATCCAACTAGCTGTATGACCAGTGACCAAGATACAGGGTATCTGGGGTTTTCTGTTGAATTGTTTGTTTAAAAAAAATCTGTGTCCTGTTGTTTCATTTTGTCCTGGTTTGAATGAATTTCATTTATTTATTTAGTATAACTTGAAGTTTGCAATTTGTGTTGAAGGGAGACATTTGCATGACCGTGTCTTCTCCAGGGTCGTGATCATTCCTTTCATGAGGCCTTATCAAAGGGCAGGGAACAAAAATCAGTAAGGAGAAGGATTCTGCTAAAAAGCTTTTTCTGTAATTCAGTAAATTGTTTCCAGATCCTCTGTTTCACAGAACATCAGCTGACTTCTCTTCTTATCAGCTGTGACGCTTTTTTCAAGCCTTTCCCATGCATGATTTTTGTGGGGTTCTGGAAGGAAAGTAATTTTATTCTCAGAATTTTTAATTTCTTCTCCAAAGCTTCTGTTCCTTTAAATGTATTGTCAGCTGTCCTAGGAAAGCATTGTGCTTATCTTTACCCATCCTCCTCATCAGCCTTGAATATGTATATGACAATGATACTACCAAGGCACAATTTTCCTGTGGTGCAAAACACTGCACAATTCCCCATCTGCTGTCTCAAGTGCGAGGGCTTACTTGTCATCAGAGATCCAATTTTTTTCAAAAGTCAGTTTTTATAGGAGTCTGCCAGCCAAAAATTAATTCCATCTCACACTGAAAACTCCTGGGGTTTTTACTAGCTGATTTCCATGAAGGCTCCCTGAATTACACCCTGAGAGGGGACAGGAATCAGTGTGTAATATCTTTAATATTAAGGGGTACTGAATATATAGTTCCACCTATCCAAATTCTGCCAGGCAACTCTCTCAGAAGGAACTTAAAAAAAATTTCTCAGAATTAAAATCACTTTAGATTAGGTGAAACAGGTAAGGACATAAATTTTAAGTTTTTGTTTCATAAGGAAGCCTGTTTACTTGCCTGGTGTCAGGGGCTTCTAATTACTCTGGATATAAGTTTTTCCCTCTTCCAACCAGTCCATACGTTTTTCCGTTGATTAGTACAAAAGTCTGTTGTGTTTTTACAGTGAGCATGTTAATCTGAACACTGACCTTCACAGCCTTGTCCCTGGCTGTGCTCAAAGCTGACTTTGTGGGAAGCGTTTTCATCGCTTCCCGGTGTCAAAAACCTTCAATAATTAAAGTTACTATCACATGTACATTTTTTCCTTTTCTTGTAATAAAAGAAGTCTCCTCTAGAGCAAACAAAGAGAGAAAAAATTAATTGATCTGACACTTGAGCTGAGAAGACATACTTTAAGGAATACTGCTTAAAGGACAGGGAAGTTTGGAGTCTCAAATAATTAAAATGAGAATTTGGCCAAGCAAATGAAGGCATCTTCTTTCAATATACTACTTCATGCAGACTTGCAAAGTCTTTCTGAATGTCTTTTAATGCTGGACCTGGTTTCTGAACTTTAGAAAAGCTGCATGATTACGTTCAGAGTATGTTTTCTGGTAGAAAGGCAACAAAAGTAAGATTACAAGTATGCAATTTTGTCCAGGATGTGTAAGGTATAAAGAATTTTGTTTTCACTTCAGCCTGTGCACGCTTGCTCTGTTTTCTGTAAGTATTCAGTAGGCTTGGATGCTATACAGGGAACTTACTTGCATCTTCAGAGTTAGATTGCCAGTTACCAATACTTACTGTTCTTCTATAAAAGCAACCACTACATTGCCAAAGGAAATTTTATAAACATGGGAGAATACATTTCAATAAATCAATAAACACTTTAGAAAATGCAGGTCAAGGGGTGGAAAAAAGAAGGGGGCAGGGTGAGGGACAAAAACAAAAGCACCCTCTGCTTTATCAATGGATTGATAATTAATGAAAGAATTAACCCCTTGCTATTGAGGTGTTCAAATATTCTTTTTGAGCCCTTTATGATAGCCGTTCTCTTTCTGCAATTGCAGGCCCTAAGATACAGAATTTGAGATATGTGCCATCTATGTACCAGTCATGTTGTTCTAGCAGTCATTCTTATGTAGAAGATATTCATATTCTTATTTCATGTATTTGAAGTCTTTCATGTCCAGCTGTCAGTAGAGAATATGTCAAGGCCCCAAAATTTTTTATAAAGGCAGAATAAGTCAACAGTATTTTACTACCTTTTTTAATCTAAACTTGTACGTTTTTTGATACTATTAACTCCCTTTAAGCAAATGAGATTTCTTGTCAATAAGAAGCCACAAGACAAATATTTAACAATGTATCTATCATAGCATGTCTTTATCTCTGCCCATATGTTCCTTTGCAAGCAAAGAAGCCTTAGCTATATAACAATAGAGAACATTGTCTTTGATTATATAAATAAACAAGGCAGACATTTGAAACAAAATCATTCCATCAGTTTGTGGTGTTCCCATAAAAGGGAAGGAAGAGAAGACAAACATTTATAGGAGGGCAAGTTTTCTCCCCATGTAATGGCCACAATAAATTTGTGTGGTGAAGAAAAATAAATGTGAGGAGAAGACATGCTCACCTGATGTTGAAGGAAAGCCTGTTCGTGCTTAATACATTGGAGAAATTGTTCAAGAGCTGCTCATCCATGTTAGAAATTATTACCCCTGTAATCCTGCCAAGGACAGTGAGACCTCTTGTAGTTGACTGAATAAGTACTGGTCGTTCAAGTTAAAGTGTCACAGGGGCAGCTGTAATTTATACACCCAATTTTTCTGACACATCCAAAAGAAACAGGCCAGAATCTTGGACAACATAAAATGGTATAGCTAATTAAAGAAAATGGCTCCATTCCAGGTTTTCTGAGCTGTGCCACTTGTCTCAAGTGGCAAAATTGACCACTTTGCCAATTTGCACAAGTTGGTCACTTTTAGCTTTGCCTGAGGTCTTGTGTGCTTCTATTTGTCGGTTATAACAATCACGGCAGAGACTTGTTTAATTTTGATTAAGACTGGATTAAAAAAGTGCTAGTCTAAACTTACATGAAAAGCTGAAATGCGTAAGAGGGTCACCAAGGGCAGGACAGAGACCTTAGTGTGTGCAGGATTTATTGTGATTAGATGAGCTTTATGCCAATCACCATCGTTATCAGGAATTGTGTTGCAGGTCAGCAACCAACTTAGAAAGGAGATTGACCATATGGATGTAAACCTAATGGATTTGTGTTTTAATAAACAGCATGGGGTGACGTAAAAACAGAAACATGATAAACTATCTGATGCCAGCTCACCGGTTTGTAGGTCTCAGAAAAAAAGAGGAGTCACAAAAAGTGCATGTCAGTGTGCAGAGGAGGGGAAGAAGATTATGGCTGAAGGGCCACCAAGCCAAGCCCAGCATATCAGATCCATATCAGCACATTCACACAAGTGAAGGCAGGCTGTGCCCAGTAATGATGGGCCTCAGGACTGTGGATAGAGTGTGGGAGACTCTGCTTTTGCCTCTTTCTACAGGGAGCCTGTGTCTCTGACTGTCTGAGCCTGGTTAGTCTTGGTCCTGAGACTCATCAGATTGATAAAACAGCATCAAAGTCTTTTTGCTACTCACCTCTGGACTCTGGGTGCCAGCACCTAGCCCTGTATCATGAATTATCTGCACTATGCCAGCAATGACAGTTTAAATGACCCCTGTTCCCAACTGCTTTCCCCCTTGCCAAAAAGTCTCTTTGTCTCACTATCCAACTGGGGTTTGTGCTCACATTGTAAACCAGGTCAAGAAAAAGATACATTTTCCAAAAAATGCCTTTGGAATTGTTGTTTCTGCAGAGCAGAGGTTTAAATCAGTTCAGATAAGAAAGCAGTAACCTATATGGGGGAGGCAGTAAGTGATGCAAGAGAACTGAAAGATCTCTTTATCACAAAGGAAAGTTCAGTCTGGATCCAGAATTAAGATTTCATGGCCTGGACTTGTTTGCAGCAATTTGTGTGCGTCTTAGTGTCTACTGTAGAGCAGGTACAGAAGACAATCTGGAAACTCAGAGTAAGGTGGGGGACGTGTTGAGGCATGTTGAACAATCAGAGGAATTAGAATGGTGGGGGGAGGAAATCAATTACTTGAGAGTTTCCCAGCAGAAAGTACTTCATAGGTTAGATACTAGGAAGATTCTTCACCCAGAGAGGGGCTGAGCACAGGAGCAGGCTCCCTGGGGAAGTGGACGCAGCACCAAGGCTGCTCAAGGGATGTTTGGACAGTGCTCTCAGGAACATGGTGTGGCTCTTGGGGTGTCCTGTGCAGGGCCATAAGATGGACTTTGATGATCCTTGTGGGTCCCCCCCCACTCAGGTTGTTCTGTGATTGTGTGATTCAATTTATGCCCATTCACCTTTTAGACAAACTCCTGCATGTCAGGTAATGGGGCTTACATGTAACCATTGATAACCTTCTACCTGGTGCCCCAGCTACCAGGGTAAAGCCGAGTGCCAGCCCTGGCTGCTGCAACTAAGCCAGAACCCAGGCAGTATCTCCCACCTGCAGCTACTCCAGACCAGGGGGAGTAAGAACAGATCTGTCACGGATGTGAGGGATGCAAGGAGCTAATACTGTCAAGAGAGAAATTTTTCTCCTTCATTTTCTGAAGGTTAGAGGTGGAAATGTTTTGTACTTTGCACTGTGTCCTTTTGTTGTCCCTTCCTTAACTTGTTTATTTTCCTTCCCTTTTCTTTCAGTCTGGTCTCTAAAGACTGCAGCAGAAAGAAAGGGGTGCTTCTGCTTTCCTAATCAGCAATTCCTTTGCTGTAACAGAAAGTGTTAATACACAAAAGATCAATTCCATACAGAAACTGGGGAAACACAGTTTAGTCCCCATACTTTTCCAATCAAATAAATGTGAGTGCATCCACTTATCTAGTCAGCCAAACACAGAAAGTTTCCAGAACCTATATAACTGGTAGTAATGACAAAAAGGTTTCACATTATCTACCTCATCCACATTTCCTCAGAGATCAATATAGCTGAGCACATCTTCTGCATACTTCCATAAGGAGACAAATATAAAACTTGGTTGCATCAAATGTGTTTAGAAACCAGTTTTAAATTGAAAATAAGGGAGGGAAATCTAAAAGAATATCAATACAATGTTAGAATTACATTATTTGAAACAAGGATGAATGGGATAACACAAAGTCAAAAGGATTTACTCAGCAACTTTCCAGTGGTGATAAATGATCTTTGTTAAAACTTGGTTGGTACAATGCATTTTGCTAACATGTAAAGTGTTTCAATTTGGTCATTTGAAACTGTCACAATGATGAAATTCCTCAAATGGCTTTGCAGTGAAGGGAGGGGATATCAAAACCCTATATGTGTTTTATTTTGCTAATTTTGGGAAAGTTCTATCCCCTTGAAGAGCCATAGTTATTTGGCAAATTTGGGCTTCACTGGTTTGCAGTAAGCACAGTAAGATTTCTGTCTTGCATTTCCTGCAACGTGGTTCAGTGGAGGTTTAGGACTGGAACTTCTACAGCCTCTGTTTAGAAGCCCTTTTTGACCTCAGGCAAAATACTGTGTGGGGGAGGAACAGACCTCAAAACTACAAAGAGGCTTGGAGGCCTCAGGGTGCCATTCACCCCTCTTGAAATGTCTCTCTTGTTACCTGAGTCTTAGTTCTCCCCTCCGCAGGAATGGATAGCAGCCTATCCTTGCTGTACAAGGGTTCTGTGAGCTAATTAATACCTGTGATTCATTATAATAGCACTGCAGATGGGTTTTTTTATTATTTTCTGTGTGGTCCTGTGCTTTCATACCCATGAAAATGATGCTTGTTTCTCTCTTCTTCTATCCCATATTTAATATGATTCTTGGGGGTGTGTTCATTGACTGGTTTCAAGGCCATTGTAATAACCTGGATTTGTCTTACGGATCGTCAAGCCCATGTGAGGCAGTGGGTCCAAGTGGATGCTGTGTCTGCACAAGCTGGGTTCATCTACTAAACCCTCCATCACAGACTTGGTTTGACCAAGTAGATACTAAAGTATGTAGGACAGCCAAAAAAGACTGGCCCGCGGAGAGTCACCAAAAATATGCCATGACCCATCCTGGTTTTCTCATGATTAAACCTGTGACTTTGCCCCATTGAAAAACCTTCAACCATTCTTCACATCTTTCTAAAACAGTGTGAAAATTTCAAAGTCTGCACTGTTCTATGCAGAGCAAGCAGCACCATCACTTCTCTTTGGGAGTCCTGGATGGCTCACAGGTGTCTGAGAGGGGTCATTTGGGTATTAGTGCTCTGGTTGGCAACACCTTGATCCTGTAACTTCTATAACCAAACCTGCATTCAAAGCCAGGGCAGCACCAAGTCAGTCTGCAGGATCCCATCTCTGTGCTTCACCGGCTACTGGCAAACCTTCTTCATGTTTCTCTCATTTGCCAGTGCTGATTTTGTTCATGGACTTGGACTGAGGCTTCCAGTTTTGAAGTTGCAATATGAATAGGGATGTCTAAATGTAGCTTATGGTTGGATTAGGAATAGTAATTTTTAACTTCAAGCTATATTTGTAATCCATTATTTTAGCAGCCAGCCTTTAAATCCCCACACCCTCATGTCACCCCTGTGCCCCTGAAAATCCACACAAAGCTGCAGTGCATGCACAGTGTATGTTCTAGTGATGTGGTTATCAGCCTTGTTTCTAGAGAAGGAGAGGGAGATCCCTTTTAAATAGAGCCCCACAGTAGGAACAAACAGCACTGAAGCCATGCAGCAGTAGGCTCCCAACACGTGTTTCATTAAAACTTATTCGTATGACAAATTCACATTAGGGTAAAATAAAATCTGGAGTTTCTCCAGGGCACTTGAGGGAAAATTCATGAGCTCCTGTTGTTGATCAACTGCCCTGACCTCTCTGCCATACATAAATGAAAAGGAAATCATAGAAGGTCTGTTTCCCATCTTGAACTTGCAACTAGCAAAGGCAGATGTAAAATGAAAGTGGGACTTCTTTATAGCCTCTGAAATAAATAAATTACTTGAAATAACAGCTGCAGCAAAATGGATCATTCAGAACACAACATGTCATTCTTCAAGCTACAAAATGCTTGGCCTCTTTATATTTATGGATGCCCTACTGCTTGTGATAACAGAGTGATGAGGCAGAAGAGTAAAAGATTGTCCATTAACACAAAAAAGTGATTTTTTTTTTTAGCTTGCTGCCTTTGTCTTCATGTCATGGTATGAAAATAACCAATAACATGATTTTTATTTATCAATGTAGATTCATGGCCTTTTGAACATATTTCATAAAGAAAGATTAGGTTTATTTCCCTTAGGTAGTTAGTTTCAGTAAAGCGAAAATAAGTTTCTGGACCCATTTCAGCCCCTCTCAGTTTTAGTTTTATCTTTACAGGTTAAATGTTTCTTACTCCAGGAGTAATCCCATTCTAGACTGTAAACAACAGAGCAGAAACTGATTCATTATCTTACTTGTACAACATCCAGCACTATTGTAATAAAAATATCTAGTAACAGTAGCACAGATTCTCAGGAACACTCATGCAGTACAGAACTTTTCCATGAAGATATAAACGTGAAATGTGAAACTTTTTAATCAACTTTGACTTGTCAAAGAATAAATCCTTCATGAAAAGTGAACATTGATTACATTTCTCATTTACAGAAAAATGTTTGAAACATTTTAGAACTGATAACTATCGCTGTTTTGCCATGGCTTTTCATTTCACAGTGTGTGAATTCAATAACAGAGCTGAAAAAGAAAACCTTGAAATATAATTTCAAATTCTCATAATTAAACTGTATTACCTGACCAATATTTTTTGAGGGACTGGAGATGTCAGTTCAAGAAATCATTCCTGATTTTTAACTGTTTCCTCACAGACCTGGAGGTAGAGTTTAAAAATCTCTAATAAACAGGAAAGAGATTTTTTCCTAAGGTGTATATGTGAAGAACTGGAGCAAAATGTGGCCTCAGCGGATGCGAGCATACAATATATTGATTTTTACAGAGAAATCTTTTGATTCTTTTCTTTCTTTTAGGGAAATGCACTGTTAAGCTTAGTTAAAAGGGAGAAAGGCAAACCAAATCCCGAGTTGTCTCTAATGCAGCTTTCTGAAGATGGCTTTATAAAACCAGAAAGCAAAAAGCCATTTTAAAGTGATTTGCAAGAAGGGTATATACCTCTACAGAGAAATCTTGGCTTGGGTCATTTGGATTTCTCTCTTTTCCCTGGAAGCAGCTAGTCAAAACTGTCTGTATGCAACAGAAAGATAAAAATTTCAATTAGGTTGAGTGCTGTCATAAGCAGGCTACATGAGAAGGTTTGAGATAATATGCATTACATATTGATGTCTATCAGCCCTGAGAACATAGCCATGTTTTATTCCATGCCCCTTTTGTACGTTTGGCAGCAGTGGCACCCAATAAAGGCCTAATCATATTAATTTATGCCCCTATCAATTATGCATTCAGATTCCCCCGATAGCTTGTCAGTTTTTATTCACTATTTTCTGAAAAATACGCCTATTACAGTTACTGAGCAAATAGGAGGACTGTCAGAAACTGAGATTTAAAGAATATTACTTAAAAGGGGTGGGTTTCTTTAATTTATAAATCTTGTACTATCTGTCATGCATTTGTTAGTTTTAAAGGAGGTGACAGTGCAGGGACAGATGTCACGTTAAGGACTTTCTGAAGAACAGGAGAAAAGTCTCCTTAAGAAAGCTCTGTGATTTATTCAACTTTTCTTGGAAGAAAAGTGTGCTGTGGTCTGTAGACATAGTAAAAATGGATCACCTTTGCTAGTTTAATATGAACTTGGTTTTGTGTGTCTTAATTGATGTGTATCTGTAAAGAACATATCAGTTTACAAGGTGAAAATACTTTTGTTTTCTGGTATGGGCAGCAGTTTTATAGCCAGCAGTGTGCCGAGGTCTCAAACTGTGTTCTAGATCCAGCTCCATCTTTAGGATTGTCACAAGTGGTAAATAAGACACAAAAATAGTTGTAGTGAGTGTAGAACCCAAATTGCCCAATTCTGTGACATCTACCAAGGAGTTGTGGGGAACCCTCTGCTTAGAAATGAACTTAGAAATGGCCTTGGTGTCACTGTGGATTGTGAGACAAGTCCAGCCTACCTTATCACATGCACCACACTGTTTGAGCGTGCCTGTCAGAGCACTTTCTTTAGGAGTAGAAATGCTCTCTGGAAGAAAATCTCCCAGGTTTCTCCACCCCAGCACCCTTTGGTTCACATTGCTGGGCAGTCTCACAGGTGAGAGTCAGGACTCCTTTCTGTGGGACTCACCTGGGCTATAAAAGCTGCAGGACAGGGCAACATTTTTCAGCCAGGAGTGGGCATTCAGAGCTGGATGGTGGTAGAACTGGTCTGGACACAGGACCAGCTGTTAGTCCTTTCCAGTCAAACCAGTAAAAAGGACTGAGGTTTAGCCCCGAAAGTTGGAGATCCTATTCAAATCACTGGCCCTTCAACTTGTTTTCTCAGGCTTACTACAAATGTATTTAATGAAAAGAATAGATGTTGGCACTAATTGTCACAATTCTCATTTCTTAATACTTGAAACCTGACTGCTGCAGTTGCACCTGCTCCTTACCACTGACCAAGAGAAGTCCCTTTCTTTCCAGCCTCTGACTGCACCTCACTCACTCAAAGACCTCCACTTCAGCTTCTCCTCCTCTTCCTCGTTCACTTTCAGCCTCTCCCTTCTACTTTTTAGAGCAGCTAACCTGATTTCACATCCTGTTGTACCACTCTCTATGCTTCCAGGCTTTCCCTCCACCCTTTTTTAAAGAATGTGTTTTTTCACTAAGGCCTTTAAGTGTGGAAAAAAACTTTAGAGAAGGGAAAAAAAAAAAAAGTGGGGAGAGGAAACCTCAGAAGTGCTAATGCTGCTGTTTTATCTTATCTGATATTCTGTGTGTGGGATTTGCCTCTCTCTGGGTGAGCCCAAAAATGCATTCCTTCTGGTGTAAGTGGGGCTTAAGATGAAGACAAGCTGAGTGAGTTCAGGTTTTTGAGCCTGGAGAAGAGAAGGCTGCAGGGAGACTTTATAGCACCTTCCAGCTGCCATAAAGGGAGCTACAGGACCAGGACAGCTGGAGAGGGATGTTTTTTGCAAGGGCACATGGAGATAGGACAAAGGGGAATGGCTTTGAACTGAAAGAGAGTAGGGTTAAATTAGATAATGGAAAGAAGTTCTTTACTGTGAAGGTGGTGAGGTGCTGGAACAAGTTGTCCTGGCCTAGAAGTGTGCTAAGGTCAGGCTGGATAGAGCTCTGAGCAACCTGGTCTAGCAGGGAGGTTGGAACTAGATGATCTTTATGATCCCTTCCAACACAAATTAATCTCTTCTGTGATTAAGGATTTCAGGACATTGGTGGCAGACCCAGAGTCTCCAGCAGAGGTCCAGGGGCCCCGACTTTGTTCACACTGCAGTAAGTTTAATGCAGTCACCAGAGGATGAGCTCTCTTCCCTGTGGCTTTACTGGGCCCTTTTCATCTAGAGGGATTTCCAACCCATTTCTCAGCATGCCAGGACTTCTCCTCTGCTTAAAAGTTCAGCATCCTCCTTCTGCATGATTCAGTCCTGGGGAACTCTCAGAGCACCTCATGCTGTTTTGGAGAAAACTGCCTCCCCTTCCTGACAGGAAAGGAAAGTCTGAACAGAGAGGATTTCTTTTGACATTTGTTTTTTCACATTATATAGGATATAAAAATAAACCCTCAGGTCTCTCCTTGGCAAAGTCCTCTCTAGCTCCAATACAGGGGGTAACTGAGGCTATGATTCTTGTTTTCTTCACCCAGCCCTGAGCATGTGCTGCTTTTTAGCACTGTCCAACCACTTCAATAATTAATGAAGGATGAACTCTTGCCTATTAACAAACTTGTTCTTCTTCCTCTACAAATTCACCCACCCTTGCAAAGTGCTTCACCTTCACAATAGGCTGTGCCTTCCCTTTCCTCTGGCTCTTTGAAGATTTTGCTCTTTGTTCAGTGAAGTTCCCCAGTTCCAAGAATATGTACTGCATTACCTAAATCATCCAGTGTTTATTTAAGTCTGACGGTGTTAATGAGGTTTAGCTATGTTACAGCATTTAAAATCTTTGTAGTATCTTAAACATATTGTATCTTAAAGTATCCCCTTCAGGTATGTAAGTATTATCCAAATCATATAAATGGAGAACTAAAAACAAATGTTTAGGGATTTGCCTGAGGCCGTGCAATAAGTCAGTGTCAGAGCCAAGAGTCCAACCCACCTATTTGTGGTGAGTCAGCCCACGCTGGCATGGTTTGGTGTGTTCCTACCATGGAAATCAGCCTATTCATTGTGCATAGTACTCATTTCAATCATTTCATAAACTGGCTCTAGTAGCTGCCTTCCCTTTAATAACAACTTTCCCAGAAATGCTTTTGCTTGCCTCACTCTGTATACTTCCTACACGTCGACATAGGGAGCAGCATGTGGTATCCACAGCTTGCATAGTTCCAGGGGTTTCTTGTGTTTTGGGGCTTTTTTCTTAAAAAGGACAGACGTTAGGTAGAGCGGACTGTGTTCCTAAAGAGTTATGAAAATTTCCTTTGTCTGCCCTTGAAACTAGAAAGTATCTGGACAACCATTTACCTTGTGGGGTTTATAGTAGTTCACACTCCTTAATTTTCCTTTCTCTACTTTTTAAGAATTCATCAAGGCTCTTAGGGGGAAGGAAGTGTGCATGTGAAAGGTAGAAAAACATTCAGGGTGCAAATATGTTTGAGAACATTTATGCTGGGAGTCAGTAATCCAAAAAGTGATGAAATAGTAAAGTGACAAGACCTGGCCTGAATATCTGAAACTTTGATGATGTTTGGCAGAGAAAATGAGACCAATTAAAGGCTGCCTCTGGGAAGCTTTACCTTGCATGACCAGAACTTCTACACATCTCGGTGCACTCGGTGCTTTCACAGGGCTACTGCTCACGTGAATATGAATGGGTTTGCCGGTTTAGTCATCCACAGGAGTTCAGATGTGTTTCTGTAACACCTTTTGTTTCTTGAGAAGACCTTGTGGTAATGAGCAGTTCAGCCTGACCCTCTGCTGTTGTCTCAGTTCCCCTTTCACAGTATTTTGAGGTATAAGTGGAGTGAAGTGTTCTCTCTTCTTCACTTGCTTTCTCAAATTTCCCCATTTAAAACTGAAGTGCCTGGGGGTCACTGGTTAGTGTTTAATAACTACACTAGCAGCTTTCTCAACATCATTATGCTAGCTTTTTATACTTCGGTATATTTGGTATATCTTAAATATTTTCCTTGACTGGCAGCCTGAGGATTATAGCGTAGCACTCACAAAAAGGATAAAATTGACATATCTTTTAAATTCCAGAGACAAATGCACAGAAAAATATTACTGGATAGTACTGAGATATTTTACCTCTTCCTAAAAAAACATGTAAACACAATCAGTAGCATAAAAGGACCTAGAGGGAGCAGAAATGTAGTTAGAGAATAAATAAATCTATTTGCAAAAACAACCAAAGCTGATAACAATATACTCTGGGAGACAAAACAGTTTCTGAGTGGGGAAAAAAAGAAATACAGAGACTTCTTCAGACAGCCTCTCTTTACTGTGAGCTGTAATCCATAGTAGGGAATAGAGCTTATTTGAGAGGCATCTGGAGAACTGCACAGGGAGAAAGCAAAGCAATAGTGCCTCTGCATGTGATTTTAGAAACAGTCAAGCCAGACCTTTTTTCCCTACATCTCATCACCTAAACTATTCAGGCATGAGCCCCTAGTAAAGTCAGAGCTACTGGTACGTGATGCTGCCGTGATTGACCTCATACCTAATACCTTAAGGAGAAAAGCATGTGAAAGGGTTAGAGACTAAAAACTTCAGGCTGAAAACATGCTTCGTCTCTGTTTCTGGCTGAGGAGAAGTGTGTGCTGGCAGTCAGCTCTTTTTCCACATGACTTTTGGGTTTAGGTGGTCATGTGAGTGCCTGACAGGCACAGTCATCAACATATTTTCGATTTATTACTTTTCTGTCGCAAAACAGTGTTTTGTAAAAATGGAGATCCTGATAAAAAGATCTATTTCTATTCCACTTTCCATTCTTTTGACAAATAAAAGCAATAACTAAAACCAAAAGAGGGGGTGTAGAATGGGAGTTCCTCTGAACAAGTTTTTTCTGATAGGAAAAGCATACACACTGCTAGTACCACATTCTGTTATTGTTTTAATCATTAATTTCATACTTTTGTTTTAGAGGCCATAATTTCAATCCTGGATCTCAAGGAGAATACTCACAATAACAATTCGCAGAGGAAAAAACTTACAAGAGCTGATTAGAAGAATGAAGAAAGTTATCAGTTAGGAGAATTTGAAAATTTTCCAACAGTATTTTCCAAAATAGAAGTAATTAGAAAATACTTGGTAAGAATCTACAAGCATCTGAAAACTTGAATTCCCAAAGGTTTAAAAAAAATGCAGCTTAGTGTGAAGGTAACAAAAAAATAGTAAATTAGAGAAGCTCTTAGAAGTCTAAAATTCCTGAAACTAAAGCCAAAATGTGCTTGAACAGTGAGATTGTTTCAAACATGAAATAACTTCTAAAAGAATTGGAGAAATTATACTGATTGCAGCACTTGTAAGAAAGAGAGTACACTGCCAGATTGAAGTATATTAAAGATGGTGAATGTACTATTCCTCATCTTTACACATTGACCTTGTTTCTGTGTTCAGAAACTATATAGAGAGTTGTTGAGTTGGTCAATAAACTAATCCAGTCATCAATAAAGCACACCTTCTTGTTTATTAATATGTGATTAAAAATGTATATGATAAAAAGATATTGACTGAGCAGAGTTTGGGTGACAAGAACAATTATAGCTTCAAGCCTAATCAGTACATGAGCTGTTTAACCCAGTGAAAGTCAATAGTCTATTTCTGAACAATTACACGTTTTGTTTTAAATAAAGTATTTGGATTTTGCTAGTGGTCTCATTTTCTCTTCATGATTTAGACATGAACACAGAAGCAGAGAGAAACAGCCACAAAATAAATCATCCAATATAATTCCACTTTATGGTCCTTGTATGATAAATTGGTAAATACGCAGCAAATAGGATTTGTTTTAATTAAAACTTGCTAGCCACAAATAAATTAAACTTGGAATAAGTATATCTCTTTTTCAGTTTTATTACTGGTTGCACTGGTCTTAATCATATTTCTACAATGTCCTAATTTATTTGTTCTTAAATATTTCTGTTGTTATTTCAAGTTAAAGTCCTTATTTTGCTGCATCCAAAGTGTTCCATCTTGATTTCATTAAAGCAGTTTCTTAAACCTAATAAGAAATTATAATCAAAAGCCATTTAATTTCTCCTTGAGTGATCTTTAGCTTTTACAAATTTTCCCCATAGCTCAATGCATTCATCACTCCAGAGCAGGATGAGAGAATATTCCACAAAGCAGGATGTCTGATGAAAAGTCAGTAGCAACACAGAAAATTTTGAGCTGGGTCCATCTTTAAACACCAAGATATTCCAGCCTAGTGGGCATTCAGCACAAACTGGTTGCTGGTGAATGGGTCATACATTCCTGAGAAAGAACACAGGGTCACTGGCTTGTCCCCGAAATGTTAACAATTAACCACGGGCCCAAAGCAAGCAGCATCAGATGACTGGGCTATCCACAAGCAGAACTTTTAGTGTTTTCAGCACTGGTTTGTTGTGCCAGCGTTCAAGATCCAGTTAAATCAATGGAACTCCCCAAAGTGTTTGCAAGTTGTACATCTTTTAAGTGCCAGATCAGAAAGCTCCTTATCTATTCCATAAGTATCATGTTCATCAAACAGTTATAGTGACTGGCACTTCCACAGATATTTTTCTAACCTGCTAATCATGTCATCTTCTTAATTCCTCTGCAGGAATAAAATGATAAAGACTTCAGAAACACAATCTTTTGCATTAAAGCTAACAAAATTCCCTAATTTATTCTTCTCATATGTGTTTGGTTTAGGTGAATGTAAAATTCACCTTGTTCTTGATTGCTGCTGTAGGAAGTTATTGTTTCATAGGGAAGAACAAATGAACAGAAAGATAAACGTGCCCTTGTGTTCACATAGCCTTGAAAATTTTGAATTCTTAGAAATTGGTCTTGACACTATAAACACTCTTTTCTGAGCACCTTCATATTACTATATCGTTTCTGATTCAACTGCATGCAATTCTGATTCAACTGTAAGCAAAAGCCAATTCTATTTTCTCCTAACTGAAAAAAGACTCCTAAAACCAGAGTAGGTCCTCCAGGAGGTCAGTTCCACTTCATTGTGGTGCTGTTCCAACATTTTTCCTGGACATGTGTGATTCTGAGTCTGGCTCATGAGGAGGTGACAGACTGGTCTAGGCAGACCATTGGTACAATCCCAGCATGGCACCTGCTGGTCAACAAGTAAAGCTTTCATGTTCTCATGCCTTGTGAAAGAACACTCACAGAGCCACCTTTTGTTTGCTTTGGATGGTGGTGTCTGGGGCTTGGGAGAAGCCAGAGAATGCTTCTCCAGCCATTGAGGGTTTTCTTTTTTTTAAAAAAATCCTCTTTAAACAGATGGTGCAGTGTGTGCTTCAGGAGTAGGTGTGAGGGTGCAGCAGCTGTGAGTAAAGGGATTTCCCCAAAAGACAAGTCAGGTCACCTGACATAAGAATCTTGGCCCAAGTTGCCTTCAGGAGAAGACAACTCTGTAGCTGCACAGTGGAGCTTAGGGAAGGCAGCCCCAGCAGCCTGATCACTGTGGAGCTTACAGGGCACAACTTCTCTGCTAGATGAGACAAACACAAAAAGGAAAGGTCTGAATCTCTTTTATCTAGGGCACTGATACATCTGACCAATTTCTGATATGTTCTGATCTGAAGAAAGAGTTGGATTTGATGTCCATCTGTTTCAAGATAAATGAGAGTTTCTCCATCAAGGCTGTGGAGGATATAAATATGCACAGAAGAAAACTTAGTCCTGAAGAAAGGATCCAGTGTACTTTCAGATTAATAGGTGTGACAGCCCCACCACAATAACATACTGCCAAGCAGTAAAAAGGATATTGCAGGAAGCAAACTTATTAGTCTAAAAATCTATTTTTCTGAGTTTAAATCTACCCATCTGCTTATCTTCAAACTGAGTCTGAATACAACATTGCTGATTATAGGCTCTGTTCCGGTCCATTACTTGATTCAGTCACATGCTTAAAAATACTAGTTCAATTAAGATTGTTGGTACATTTATGACTCTAAATATGTGTACTGCTGTTCTTTATTCTTCCACTGAATAAAACAAGAGTTTAACTCCTTTTAGATTTTGTTTATTTATGATGTTTTTCCTCAGATTTTCAAATGAATACTCTAGCATTAACTGTATGATCCTCAGTATTAGGGAAAAATGAGCCTGCAAAGCATATATGCAACATGTGTTGATTTATTAGGAAAGTGAATTATATAAGTGTGTAGTTAATAAAGGACATATTTTAACATATGAGATTTTAATGATCTCACCAGTTCTCTGCATGTTTCAGGTGCAATCATTAAAGTAGGATAGTGTTGAGTATTTGTATGATGGTTAAGAATTAATTTCTGGTTTTATTCATCTCAGCATCCTTACTTATCAGTAAAGATGATCTTCAGCATCAGCTCCTTCCATGCAATTCTCCACCCTTTACCTTCTTCATTGGCATTGCCTTTTGTCCATGCAGAAGATGGTGGCTTACTGGACTTTCTGCACACTGTTGTCCTCTATATTCTGTGAAAAACAAAATATTAGCGTGTCTGTTGCAGTGAATGCATACAATGTCTGCTTTTACAGGAGCTTCCCTTAAATAGTGAGAGTTCAAATATACAGAATTTTCACTTCTGTTATGGTCAATGCATTTTATAATGGATATTTAGTTTTAAAGCTATTCCATTTTTTGAAGGGAAAGCTAATGTGAAAACTTAAGAGTCACAAATTAAAGCTGCCTCTTCTCAAACATTTGCCACTTCTGACTCCCCTGCTAAGTGTCACAACTAAGCCTGCATATGCTACTCATCCTCAGAAAGGTGGAGTAACCCTGGAGGAAAAAAAAAGGGAAAAATCACCCCACAAAAGCAGTTTAAACCTTGTAACTCTTCTCAACAAGTTGAACCTGGTGGGAGACCAGTGCTCATCTACCTTTAGTGGGGCTGGCTCTTGCCTAGGCAAAGGCTTCTCTTTACCTCTTG
Source organism: Trochalopteron elliotii (assembly GCA_024734555.1). Classification (NCBI taxonomy): domain Eukaryota; kingdom Metazoa; phylum Chordata; class Aves; order Passeriformes; family Leiothrichidae; genus Trochalopteron; species Trochalopteron elliotii. The sequence goes on from JANPWX010000243.1 coordinate 1,264,150, forward strand.
GCAAACTTTCCCCAGGAGTGAGACCACACAGCAGGTGCAGAATATCTTCCTCAGCCTAAATTTACTTTCCCAGACAACTCTGCCTTTCTTTTCCTATGTATTGGTGGTATGGGTGAGTGAGTGTGGAGTTTTTGAACATGTGTGACAGGGGTGGACCAGCCACTGCTAGTGGAAAATCCATCCTCATACCCAGAAAATCAGAATAAAGGTACATTTTACTCCTCTCTCTAAACTCACACTGGGAGTGTCCAAGTTAGTTATATCATTGCAATATTAATGAATAAACTATTTCCCTTGGAATATGTGTCTATGAAATATTGCAGTGCTATTGCAGTGAGTGCTAAATTTATACTCAAATGATTTATTGTGACCACCCCTACTGTTGTTTGGGGGCCTTTTGCCTCACATAGAGATACAGTCAGATTACTGTACAACAAAGTAGGTACATACTTTTGTATAATGTTCTATTCATTCACAATGAGTTATAGCCACCTCAGGAGTGGGATGATACAGGATTATCATCACAAGTAATAGTAAAGCTTTATTGACATGAATACCAGATCTTTGACTTGGTCAGATACACTGAGAAAAGTCTTTTTTTTTTTTTTCCTATTCTCTTCTATTATTACTGGCCACGGTGAGAGGAATCTTGCTCTGCAAAGAGGCTGATAATGTTATAGGATATACATACAGGAGGCGATATACTGTGTTCCAGCAATGTGACTTTTGTACTACATCTTGAAATTGTTTGTCATTATCAATGATAACAGGAGAGATGTGGATGTCACACCTAAATTTTTGCCTCCGATACGAAAAACATTTGCTATTATCTGGATCAAATGCAATCCCTAGGTAGCCAGATGGTCACCTTTGCATTGCATAATGAAGATTATATGAGTTTTTCTGGCTTGTATATTGGTTTAAAAGTGATGGACTTGGAAGCATACGTTGCCGTGTTAGGAAATCCAAGCACAGTACCTAACGTGTGCAGGAACAAGGCAAAGGCTCTTTTCTCCAGCAGGCCAGTTCTGCTATGCTTGGTTTTGAAACAGGCTCTCTCTTTTATGCAATGGGTACTTCACGTATTTGAGGTCTCTAGGAAGCATTAAGCAATTTACTCTCTGACGTTTCAATCAAGCCTGTGGTTTGTTAGAGAAGAAAAGGGTTAGGCTGTGGTGGTAAAGGCAGTGCTGTAAAGGTCTTTGGCTCAGAGGAAATGACACTTTATTTGTTACAAGTTACCACTCAAAATAATGGTGATTGCATCAGGACTCCTGAAGCTATCTTTGTACTCTGCTCTCATGCAGATCTCTGTGCTACTAAAAACAAGATGAGTTTTCTCTTTTTACATCTGCATTTTTTTATACTATTGTTGAAGTTATTGGAGGTACAATTTTATAATGCCACCATGGTTACTGCTTGATGAAACAACCTGATGCTGAACTGCAGGTTTATTCTGAATGAGAATCTGCTGCAAAACAAAGTAGGAGTAACAAATTATTGTCTTACTTACTGTCTTGGATCAGCCAATGAATTTTAATCCATGGCTAAGCAGACAATTAATTTGGCTGTTTCAGTGAGTGCAGAGACTGCTTGACTCCAGGCCAAGGATCCCCCAGTTGAGGTCAGAGCCATGTGCCTGGTGAGGGCACTTCCTATCCCTGACTGAAAAAAAGAGATTCTGGGGCTCTTCTATATTCTAACATAGAAAGAGAAATCCAGAAGTTTAAGAGTAAGTTTTTTCTTGGTGTTGTTTGTTTGTTTGTTTGTTTGTTTGTTTAAATCCAGCCAGATGTATGACAATCTGTAGGACTGTTAGTGTTAAATCCATCGCCCTGAAATACTCTGGATTTTAGTCCCATTCTAAATGAATAGGTTTCAGTGCTACCCACTAAAAAAAGAAGTTAAATAGGCGCTTATTGAGAAATAAAAAAGTTAGAAAGTACTTGGACTCTCTTGTTTGATTGACCTTTTGCTATTATGCTTAACCTTTTTAGGACACACACAAATTAAAAGAGTATTTCAGTCTCTATAAACATTTGAAGCCAGTAGGAAGTGAGAGAATGAAAGCTAACCACATTGCTCCAATCCCTTGTGCAGGCACTTTATCATTACACCATCACATAGTAGGAGATGATGAGGAATTTTCCAGGAAAAAACAAAACGTTTTCCTCAAAATTCAGACTATGTAAGAGAAAAAATTCCAAGAAATAAAGGGAAAGGCTTTGCAGTAACCAAAAGGCAAGCCACTATGGCGTATACCTGATGTGAAGTGTCTCCAGATACAAGTGCTTTCACCACTATACACATGCACTTTTAGTCTCTTCTGGGTCAGCACCTTATTTCTGTGGTCTCTGGTACCCTGGGCTCGTTCTCTCTTTTTCCTCCCTCTCCTTCCCCCTTTTCACAAATAACTTTACAAAGCCTTTGTTTCATCTGCTCTTGTGCAATGACATATGAATACAATTTTAAAGGGATGGGGGGCTTTTCTGCTTGATCTTCTTCACAAGCACCCCTTTGGCTTGCAGAGTAGGACATAGGCAAAGCTTTCTTCAGGAATTATTTCCAGTGCTAAATGTACCTATATGAGGCCATATCTGGGATATATAAATCCTAATCTTGTTCTCTTCCTGTTCCTCTCCCCACCATTCTATAGCATCTGGGTGCTTCTTTTTTACAGCCTGAAACTGAAGGGTTTATCATCCTATCCTCTTTATAATCTCCGTTCCAAACAAATGAGATTAAAGTACAAAATGCCTGCTAATTTTGGGTATCAAATTAGAGATATCATCTACTTAATTTTTCAACCTGTTTCGCATTCTGCATCGCTTGGCCTAGTCCATGAGAAATGACTGATTCACTTCAGCCCTCCAGACTCCAAAATTTCAAGATGGGCCCTCATCATATGAAAATCTCAACTAATTATTGTCTCTTGAGGCAATTTTCCCCACACTGTAGAATCTTTGAGGTGGAAGGGGAATGGAAGCAAACTCAGCAGGTAAAATTCAGCAACCGCTCTACCACAAAGTCCTGCTTTCCCTCCTTGTAATTTGCTGCCTTGTACGTGAGCTGTACCCAGCTCTGTGACAAATTAGACAGGAATCCAGTGAATAAAACCTACAAAGTACAGATCTGCTTCAAGAGGAAGGGTACCTCGCACAGTTTTGTTTCTGCTTCAGGAAATTTGTGGAATATAATCTGTGTGGTCATGTATCCTAATGTATGGAAGCTGAATGGAGGTGTTCTGAACTCCTCAGGTTAGTCATTTCCTTAACATCCACGATGTGGTGACTAGTGTTGAATATATAACACATCTCCTTAGTTCAGTGGTCTCACACACACACACAAATTAAAATATGTTTTGAATCATCTCAGAAACACTTCTCTTGAAGGTCAGTTCTTTTTCAGCATTAGAAAGCAGACTCTACTCCAAATAAAAAGCATTAATTATGTAGCTAAACTGCAATGGCTATAAATAGTGGGAAAAAAATTCCACAGTTTGACTTTCAGAATTTCTACTATGTTTCAGATGAAATTCGGCCCAGCTACTCTGGACATCCTGCAATTAAGCATCCTTGCTCTTGGCTGACAACATTAGTTGTTTTTTCCAGCCTTGCCTTCCTATCTGCCCTCCAGGCTTCTCAACGGAACGGTTTCTCTCTGCACAACCTCTGTGTCTCCTTACCTAATCACTCCCAGGCTCCTGCCTCCAAACACCAGTCCCAGCTTTTCTCTCTGGCTGGCTTGGCTGCTTCTATTGCCTGCTCTGTCACAGGCTGGATGGCTTTTTGCTTTTTCCTCTGTGTCGTATCCACGCAGAGACCTTTCCTCTTGACACAACTTTCAAATCACTTGGAGCTTAGGAGAGATAGGATTCCCACCTCTCAGATTCTGTGCCAAAGCTCAGGCTCAGAGGGAAAACTTCGGTGTGGGGATTAAAGTGGAAATTTGGCCTCACCACTGTATCCTCAAGCTTCTGTTTGCAGAGAGGACCAACCTTTAGCAATGCCTTTTTCCTGCTAGAATAAAAGAAATCTCTGCTGGCCATCTGTTCATGACACAAATTCTAATATTTATAATTTAGACACATTTAGATAAATTTTCAGACAGAGAGGGAAAAGCACATTTTAAATAAAAAAGGTCACATTTTGAGGCTGTGCTTCAAAGCCTGAGGGCAGCAGAGCATTTCAAAGGAAAAAAGTTTCCATTTTAGTGTGAGCAAAACTGTTTATTTTTCCATAACCTTGTTCTTGGAAATGGACAAATTGTTTTGGCAGGTATTTTCAAAATAATCGGCCCAGTACAGACAGTCAGCATATCAGTTTTCAGCCTAAGTGATGATGTTTTTTCTAAAGCTACATGCAGCAGAAAATGTGGTCTCTGCTGAGAAATGTTTGCCAACCCCAATACAGGGAATGGCAGTACATCTACCTTAGAATATACATTATCACAGATTATGTCCTCTGAGGCTTTCTGGGGTTTTTTTCAAACACCAATTGCCTCATGGAAAGGCAATAGGGTCAGTGACTCTTACTTCCCTATTTTAGAGGCAGAGAAATTAAAATAAGAGGAAAGGAAAAGAAAAAAACAGGGATAGAATAAAAAAGAAAAATCCTGATCTGCTCCTTATTCCCCTATTTATGGACCCATTGGTGCCACCTCTGAGGGGCACCTTTTTTTGTCCTCTGCTCTGGAGTATGGCAGGTGTTCTTTACACTGCACAGACACCCACATCTGAGATAACATCTCTGGTGTAATTACTGTGATTTAATTCTCTGTGATCGAAAGTTTTGGGGACTGTAAGAGAAGGGCACAGCAGGTGCAGGAGATATCTTCAAATAATAGTTTAGTTCAGCTAAGAGCAGGCAGCCTCCACACTCAGCTTGTATGAGTACATCATTACAGTATAAAAAATCCAAAATTGAAATATTTCAGGGGTATCCCATGAAACTCAGGGACAAGGCCCTGTGGAAGAGAGAGGTGTGAGGGGAAAGCTGTGGTGGGGCTCCACCAAGACCAAGCAGGTTGCTGGTGTGACCCTCTGGGTGATGGTCACTGCCTTTGCTGCTGCTCCAGGTTCTCTGGCTGGGGTGACCCCCAGCAAAGGCAGCAGCCAGAGATGCTGGAGACCTGATGTAGACAAGCTGCATAAAAGTTCATGCCACAGTCTGGTTCACTTGGGAGAGTAAGAAACACAGTTAAGTGTTAACAGTATGTAATGAGATCACCCCATGCAGACCAAAAACCTCCACTGAAAACCATCCCACCAGCAACAACAAATTCCTCAGCTTAAACTGCGGCTCTCTTCAGAGGAGATAAAAAAAAAGAAAAAAAGAAAGGAAAGAATTGCCAAATCAAACTGCTGACTCCTTTTTTCTTATCAAAACACCACAGCATACATCTTAACAGCCTGAAGTAAATCAAATGCGGGACCAGCTGGAACTGGCCAGCTCTTGACCCTCTGTTGATATCAGGTGTGTGCCACACTTCACTGGCAGATTTATTTGTGACCTCAAGTAACTCAGAGCCCCTAAAACTTGCAGTACGGCTGTTAGGACAAGGCTGAAGGTTTTCTTTGGAAAGTGTCACCACTAAAAAAGTTGGGTTTCTTCTCCCTAGTCAGAGATTATCCATTACTGATGCCAGATGACTTGGTTCCCTCTATATCTCCTATTTTTAAACTCACACACAACGCAGCTGTGGGACAAAATTCAGACTTATGGCCAAAGCCTGCAGGCGTGCATCTGAGTGACTGGCTGTCCCCTTTTGCATGTGGAGCTTCCCTTTGTGGGGATTTGGAAGTGTTCATAGGAATGCATCCCTAAAGAAACCTTTCAGCTCGGGAAAAGAATGGGAGAAGACCTGGGAGAAGTTTCGCAGAGTGCACAGAATTGAGAGCAGTTCACAGACTGCGGCTCCGAGGAGAGCGTGCCCGTGTGTGTGATCAATATAATCTATTGCGAAAGAGAGCCTCCGTGTTTCTGTGGGGGAAAAGACATTTAGAAAGAAGGTCTTTAATTATTACCTGCAGAGAAGTTAAAGTGTAACTCGGCAGTAACGTACTCCAGTGCCAGTTTTGGGGGGGTGGGGGCTGCATCAGACATCCACCCTGCCTGAAGTGTGTATGTGAATGGAAAAAAATAAAAATTAATTTTAAAACTATATTTAACCATGAAGGGAAAAAATAAGACAAAGCACTGGCAAGGCAACAGCAGAAAAAGGAGTTCATCCTTCAGGCTGCCGACCTCTCTTTGTGCTTTGTGCGGAGGAGCTGCTGAACAGGCTCTGGAGCTTGTAGCACCCAGGCGTGAGCTTGTGCTCACCCCCTCACTGGTGTTTATACCACACCTCCCATAGAGCCCAAATCCTCCGCCTTTCTACCACGGCCTTTTCCTCGCACACGCTGCTCAGGGGCTCGGGTCATAGTGCCCCGCCCGCTTCGACCGCCTCCCCCCATCCCAGGGCCGCCGCCGCCCGCGCAGCTTGAGCGGGGCTGCGCTGCTGCCGGCGGCCCCGGGAGAGGAGGAGGGCAAGTGCTGAACTTGCGCATCTCTTCGCCCCTTTGGAAAATCACTTCTTCCCTACAGAAAGAGCAAGGAGAGCCCTGGGGTTTCCAGGGTCACGCCGATAAGGCAGTGTATGTCTATATACACTTTTTTTTTTTTTTTTTTTTTTTTATAAAGGGAGTTTTGTTTCTTCGGCAGGTCAGTGTGTTAACTAAAAGTTGGTCCAGGTTGGTCATTTGCAGTCCTAGATGCGCCATTAACACATGAGAAAATTACTATTTTTATAAAGATACCAAAATGCAAAAACTCTATAGAAGCCCATTTTCCTCCTTACTATTAACTAGCAGTCACATAGAGAAAGCCATTAGAGCTATAATTAAATATGGGTCTATTTTTGAAGAATGTCCTGCAAAATAGCCCCAAAATATGATGCACTAATTTATTTTTTTTTCCTTTGGCACTACAGGTGCTACCTATGTTTTCCCTCCATTTCCCACACCATGTATATTAAACAGGGAGGGAACATTGCTGTATTGTAGGTGATGACCCCAGACTTCGCCAGAATATTTTGCTCCTCGGTATAAAATTGTGAAGTGGGTCTCTCTTTCAAAATCCTTAAATTGGTTTTCATAATTACCTCGTGGTCTAAACTTCTTCGTAGTCTATTTCCTAAAGGATGAAAAAAAAAAAATCGTGAAAGGAAGGGGGGGAAAGAAAGAAACAAAGTTAGCTGTATTAACATTTGTGCTCGTCTCATCCAGGCTGTCAGTAACTTCCCCTGGATCGGGTCCTATGTTTCTATAGGCGCCCTGCTGAGGCCGGGTCTGCCCCGCCTGCCCGGGGCCCCTCGCAGCCCCGGTGCCGCATCCCCCGCCCGCCCGGCCGCTCCCCCCGCGTCCCGGCTTCGGCCCTCGCTCCGCCGACCGCTTGTGCTGCACGCCCTGGAGTGTGTGATCTGTCACATTCCAATGGAGAGCTAAACAACTCCCAGTGCTATTTATTGCAGAAAAAGGGGGGGGGGGGGGGGGGGGGAGAAGAAAAAAAAAAAAAAAAAACAAGGAACACAAGCAGCTTGTCACACACCCCCACCACCCCAAGCCCTTTCATCCCCAAGATTTTATTCTTTCTTCTGGAGTATTTTCTCCGCGGCCAGTAAAACGCAGTTCACGGCTTTGCTTTGCTTTGCTTTGCTTTGCTTTGCTTTGCTTTGCTTTGCTTTCCCCTCGGCCGAGGCTGACCGCCGCAGTCCCTCCGGGACCAGAAGCCACGGCCGGAGCCCAGCGCCGGAGGGAAGAACTCGGTGGAGCCCCTGCGGCCGCCAGCCCCGAGCCGAGCCCAGAGCCCAGAGCCTGGCCAGGCGCTGGGATTTAAACCCGGCCCGGTCTTGCTGTTACCAGGAGCGCGTGTTGTTGGTTTGGCTTTTTGTTGGTTGGGGTTTTTTTGGTTTTTTTTTTCCTTTCTCCTTTGTAAGATACGGAAGGTGAATAATGAAATCCCCTCGCTAATAGTTTATGAGCCATGAGATTGGAAATGTGTGCGGCTGGACCAGCGCGCCGGGCTGCGCTTCACTCGGGATCTGCGGTAGCCGGGCGCAGGGAGGAGAGAGACGGACTGCCGGGGTCGCTGCTCCGGCAGCGGGAGCCGCAACCGGGGGCCGGGGGGCCGGGACTGCGCGTCTGGGCCCGGGCACTGCCCCAGCGGGGGCACGGGAGAGAGAGAGGCTCAGAGCGGGAGGGCTCGGGGCCCCTGCCTCCCCCCGTGCGCTGCCGGACACGGGCGGCACAAAGGCAGCGTGAGCCCGGCCCGGGGCTCCGCGGCCTCCGCCGAGGGGCGTGGGGGAAAGAGGGGAGCGACTTTTAGAACCAGTTTGGAGGGACCTGGGGGCGCAGCTCTGGCATGGGTGCTCAAAGCCCCTTTCCTCGGCGATCCTGCAGCAGGGCATGTACGCGGAGACAGGGCAGGAGCGGGCGGGAGTCGTGCCGCTGCCCCCCTGCCCTCCCGGTACGCGTCTCGGTGGCACCCGCGCCTGTGCAGGGGCGGACATTTCCCATCAAGCCCTTGCCAGGGGATGTCCGAGGGCATTGCTACCTCCCTGCCATAAAAACAAACCACTCATCAGCTCCGCTCGGTGTGTGCCATCGAGAGAAGTCGCCGCGGTGCGAACGGGCACCATCTGTCCTGCCATTCTGGGAGACGCAGATATATTTCTTTAGACAGGTCAGCACTTCTTCCCGGCCAGCCCTGTCAGGCACCTGTCAGGGGAGAAAACCTCTTCATAGTTGCCGCGGTGGGATCCTTATCAGCGGCAGCCCCTTCGCTGACAGGGCCCAGCCTTAAGCTTTCCCGCAAATCAATGTCCTCGGGGGACGGGGGGCTGTCGTTAGCGGGGGATGCCGAACGTGCCGGTACCGCTCAGACCTCCGACAAAACATGGCAGGGAAGGAGGGAGGACGGCGGGGGGAGCCGGCCCCGAGGAGCCCGTAGGCTGCCCGAG
>JANPWX010000243.1:1273249-1293244 GCA_024734555.1 Trochalopteron elliotii
GGGGGGGGGGGCTCCGGAGCAAGGGTTTCCCCCCGGGCCCGAGCCGTCGGGCCAGCAGTTCTGCCCACCCGCGAAGGGCCGGGCGCCCGCAAGAACGAGATTCCGCGGCGCCCACGCGTGCCCGGGGCTGCGCCGCGCCGGGCGGGACAGCGGTGTGGGGGCACGGCACCACGGAACCCCCACAGCCACGCGTGTCCAGGCGCTTTCTCTCGAGTTGGGCCATCGCTGACCCAAAGCCCCAGTCACACACTTCGTCCCTACCAAAGTACCGCCTTCTTCCCTCCTTCCCCCCCCCCCCCCCCCCCACAATTCCGACCTGTTTTCTTTCTGTTCTTCACTTGCTTTCAAAATTAGGGCACGTTCAGGGAAGCCTGCCTGGCCGTCTCCTGCACTTCCACACGGTATCGCGTGGACATCTTCCCCCACTCCCAGAAAAAAAAAAAAAAAAAAGAAAAGAAAACCAACAACAAGCATCACCATCAAAAGAAAAACCCCAAATGCGCCGTGTGTTCCCAACTTGGAGTTAAAGTCGGTGCTAATACGGGTCAGTTCCTGCCCCTAGCTGGGAAGGCAGGGAGGAGGATGTAACGTATAGGTTGGTGGGGGGTGGAGGTGGGGGGAGGAACAAAAACAACTCCCAAAATAAACAAATAAACAAATCTCGCGCACGATTACAGTAAAGTGAGATTCCTTTCCACACACCCACAACTTTAGCTCTGTCTGCTGCCTGGGGGGTTTTAATCTTGCAAAGAGAAAGGGGGGCTCCCTGCGCAAAATTACGCCTTCTCCTCTCATTTGTTAGCTGATTCCATCAAAAAGTTCGCTATTTATAGGCTACACACACGAACCTGGAGTAATACAAACCCTCCCGTGTTGTTGCCCTCGCAAAGTGGCCGGTGCTGAAGCATCTGATCGGGTTTGTGTGTGCGCGCGAGTGAGAGCGAGCCGCGCAGAGAGCGCTGCCATCCAAAAGGGAAAAGAAGAGCTCAAGCTGAGAGACTTATTAATTGCTAAGAGCTGCTCTGCCACCAGCCATGTGAGTAGCTAACAATGATCACCTTTTGCACAGATGGTCAGCGATCAGGCACAGACACTTTCTGTCCTTTTCCTCCTCCCTCCCCTTTCTTATTTTTTTTATTCCCGTCCTGTATTCTTGCCACCCACCTTTCCTCTCTTTTTTTCCCTTCTTTTTTTCTTTTTAGTTTGAGTTTGCACGGTTTATTCCTCATGAAGAGGAGGAATAAAGCGTGGGCAAACGCGGAGGAGAAAATGTGCCGGAGAAGGGGAAGGAAGGAAGGAGTAGTGAAGGGAGAGGAGGAGGAGGAGGAGGGTATGTTAAGCGATCGCCTGGTCCCCTGAGTCCGAGCCGGCTGGGAATTAGTAACAGTGAGACAGCGGAGGTCGTATCCCTCCCTCTCCTCCGTTTTCCTTTTGCTGGAGCGCTCAGACCCCCTGACAATTATAACCCTGGTATCAACGCGGACAGCGGGCTGTAATCATCAAACCTCATTTGGGGAAATTGAAAGGGAATTAGAAATAAATAAATAAAGAGGGCTCGAGAGCTCGAGATCACGCGGGGATAAGGGGCTTTGATCGCTCCGCGTACAGCAATGACTGTCCGTCAGCTCTCAGCCCGCTGCGCAGGCAGGTAGAAAGCGCCCGCATTAGCAGCCCGGTCCCGCGGGCTGAGCGTGCGATTTTGGGGAGAGAGAGCGAGCCCCGGCCCTTCCCCAGTGAGGGGCACGGGGGGAGAGAGGCAGCGCCTGCCTTCTCTCCCCTCCGGGAGGTCTCGGCGCTTCCCCGGCAGTGCCAGAGCTCTGGCACGGTGCGCGAATCCCAGCCCCACGCAGCAGGCAGGGCACGGCACGTGGGGCTGGGGAATTGCACAGTTGTTTCCAGAGCGGGCAAAAAATGCAATCTGTGCTAGGGAACGCGGCTCTCGGAAAGGTAGGTGTCCTGGTTTGTGCAGGAATGCAGGGCTGGGAGACTCCGCGTGGAAAGGGGGTGGGTGCGGAGCGTGAAAGCGAATTTGTTTCCAGCGTGGAGTGGCGCTTTTCTAACCCAACACTCGAGCTCCAGTCACACACTCCGAGGTTAGCGTAGCATTAAATTAACAGGCAGGGTCGGGGTTATCCAGGGCATTATACCGCGTGCCCGGGATGTAACCTCTGCTCATTTATACACAAAGAAGAGGGAGAGACGGAGTTACATCTGGAAAGGCAAAGAGCACGGTGAGTATCGGTATTCACTGCTCTCCCTCCCGTGCCTGGGAACAAAGTTCAAAGGCGGCCGGTGCGGGACTCGGGCTGGCTCCGCCGAAGCCCCCGCGCCCTTTGGAGGCGGCAGCGCAGCCCCTCCGGGGCGAGCCCTTGCTGAGCAGCAAGAAGAACTTGCAGTATCTTGGTTAGAACTTTGCTACTTTATGTAGAGAGAGAGAGAGAAAAAAAAAATTAAAAACCCCAAGATTGACTTGGATGCAGCGCTATTTATAGGTGGCGGTAAAGGCTCCTTTTCAATAAGCAGCCGTGGAAAAGAAACGTCAGAAAACTGGCTGCTTTATTGATCCGAGGTGCTGGACGGTCACAGCCACGCCAGCCAGGCTGTGCCTACAAAGTCGCGTCTCCTCTCGGGTTAGGCAGCGAGAAGGGGGAATAGGATGCGGGTTTTGCTGACCACTATCTTGGACAGGGTTCAATTCCCAAGCACAGCTACAGGGCAAAAGAGTGTGAAATGGAAGACTTTTCCCTTTTCTTTCAGACACGCACACAATGCAGGGCACCCGCAGGGCTGAAAGTGGGCCAGGGCTACACGGTAGGTATCAGATCACACAAAGCAGAGGAAAGAAATCCAGTTAAAAATACATTAGTTGAAATCAGAGGACGAGCTTGATTATTTTTTTTTTTCCTTTTAAACAAAGGTGCACGTTAGAACAAGCTGGAAGCACTCTTTGTGCCTGACGGTATCCCCCACGCCCATTGGAAATAAAGCAAGAGGCTTGCTCTCTCTTTGCATCTTTTAAACCTTGTTTTAATTAGAATTGCCGAAGTAGGACACCCCGGTGGAAGATGTTTTCAAGTATACACCTACCTCTCTGCTGTAAGCAGAATTGCTGTCTGCTAAATTGCTTGAAACGCAAAATTCTGCCCCACCCCCAGCTTGGTTGGCACCTACTCACTTTTTCCCCCCGAAATTGCAATCGTTTATGAAAGGTTACTCCATTGGGAGGAAGAGAAACCCCAAACACCCAGCACTAATGAGATGAGTGGACTCGGAGAGCCTTGCTTTGCTCTGTACAACAGGAAAGGCTTTGGACAGAGCGTCCCAAAAAACTCATGCCCTTTTTTTTTTTTTTTTTTTTGAAGTCCCAGATTGGGCGTATCCTTACCCTTCTCCTTTAATTTATTTGATTAAATCATAACCAAAACAGACTCAATAGCTTCTCGTATTTCCTCAGCTGGAACCATACGCGAAACCTTTTATATGGAGACAAGTAATTGGCTTTAGTTAACTCAGGGCACAGGCTGCGCTCAAGTTTTCCTCCGGTTCCCAGGGCAGCGTTTCACGCAAACGCATGTTCCAGCTCTGCCTCACGCTCCTCAGTCGCCAGCCTCAGGTTTTTAAACTGTTTGTGCCGTTCCCCATCATCCTCTGATTTCTCTCACCAGGGGTGCTCACGGCAGAAGCTTGCGGGACTAGGGGGCTCTTCCCCCTCGGGACTTGGGAGTGGCGGGACTGGTTCAGGGCAGTCCAGCTCGGATTGAACTCGGAACCGCGTCCTGCACCGCATCCCGCACCGCATCCCGCGGCCACCTGCATCCCACCTCGGTACCGGGCTCGCGGCTTGTTCCCGCTCCCGATGAAGGACTAGATTAATTTCACCTTCAGGAAAGCGAGGTTCTGTTAGCTCACTTCTATCTTAAATCAAAAAGAAATAAAGGGGGAAGGGGGGAAAGAAAAACCTCTTAAAGTTTCTCAGGTGAAGCTCGGCTTTCTCGGTCATTACTCAAATGAAGTACCGCGTCAATTAACTCCAAATTGGAAATGCTGCCCGAGAAGAATAATGATAATTCCCTGCCGTTCTCTAAGAGGTGGTTGCAGGATGGCACTTAGTGCGTGTGGTCCCTAATGACAGGATTGCTGCCCTGCAAGGGGTATTGCTCTCCCTGCCCCGCTGGCTGCGCTCTGAGCTCGGGCAGCGACGCCGGGCACGGCTGTCCTGCCCAAACCTTCCCCCTGTTCCCTCGCTCCCTGCCCGCAGCCGCACGGGGTTTACACCTCCCACGGCCAGCATAGTGTGACCGCGCCACGAAAACAGATTTAATTACCCTCATCCCTCGCTAAGAGGGCAGGGGCCTCATAGCAACAGGTAATGAGGGCACCTGCAGCTCTTCAAGGTTGTTTAACTGATAACAGAGGGAGCAGGACGCTTGCTACAGGGTCGCCTTCGGTAAGATGGGGTGCGAGGGAAGCGGACCATGAGAAAAGGGGGGCATAGCAATACTTCGGCAAAAGTTTAACGTTGCTGCGGGGGGAGTGGGACCCCCACAGCAAAACGGGACCGCTGCTTCGCCTCGGTTTCTTGCTCACTGTTTTCAAGCTGTCCCCTAAGAGCCCCTCAAACCGTCCCGCGGAGGGGCCCGGTTCTGGGAGCGCGGCTGTGGGATCGACACGTGTTGCTTTCCTGGGGAACGGGTCGCTTGCCGGGGATGCCGCCGAGGATGCTCGGTGCGGGCCCTCGGTGGGATAGGGCTGTGCGGCCAGGAAGGCACGGCCGTGTGCGGGGGTAGCGGGGCAGCCTCCCCCGGCTTATCCCATCGCTGAGGGCACGGCAGGAGCGGGCGCTGCGCGGTCGGGCACAACCAGACCCCGAACAAGCCCTGCCAGGGCCTGTGTGGGGGCTCAGAGCCCTGGTGGGGCGCTCACGGTCACCCCACGGCGGCCCCGCTCAGCAGCCGCCGGGGCCGGGGCTCCATGGCGGGCGGGCAGGGCTGACCCTGGGGCGGCCGGAGAGGAGGGTCTCTGGCCCCACCCGAAAGGGAGCTCCCCCTTCCCTCCCTTTCCTACCCCTCCCCGGCTCTTTGTTCTTTGCCCCTTTGTTCTTCTTCTCGAAGTTTCCGGGGGGAGTTGCTGGTGCGGAGCAAAGTTGCCGAAAGCTGAGGAATTACAATAAGTGGATGTCTGAGCAAGGAAGGAGGGTGGGGGTCCCTTCCCAGGGCTAAGAGCTATTCCTCAAATCCCGCCGCGCTGTCTGCTTGCGCAAGGGGTCGGTGTGTGGGGTGCTGGAGCCGGGCCGTGCCCGCAGTGATGCTGAGGCAGAGGAGGTTCCTGCTGCCACAGCACCAGCGGACTGGGCACCCCTTTCACCATTTAAACGCGTTCTGGGGAACAAGCGTCCTTCTGCCCTTTCTGGTGGGGAAGGGAAGAAAATAATAATTAGTGAACATGTCGTCATGAGATGAGGCGGTAGGTGACAGAGATGAAGGTTTTTTGAATGCTATATATGAGGGCACACATATTGTTTTGGGATGCACAATCTCAGAATGGCTTTGTCTCCATCACTTTCTTTTTGCTGCTTTTCATGTTCGCTTGATAGGGCTATGGTAAAGTGTTGTCAGGAGTTTTAAACAAGTTGGGGCTTAATTTCAAAGTAGATGGACTGTCTTCATAGAGCAGCATCACAGCTTTAAAGACAGGTTTAGTCCGGTAAATGGGAGATTGCAGCGTGGTTCAGTAGTGACAATAATACCAAAACTTCCTTGGAAAAGGAAAACATCTTTATTTGGTACAATGTGAAGTAGTCTTATCCCCTCTTTACTAATCATTACTAAATTTTAGAGAACTACAAGCTTATTTTGCCTTGCAGTAAGAAATCCCAAATAACTTCACAAGCATCTGTTACGACAGGATTCTTACCTCTCCTCCGGATACACGAGAGTAGGAAAACACTTCATTTGGGTGATTCAGGTATTAGGAGAGCTGATGTGAGAAAGGACGTTTTGATATGGTGCATTGGAATAGGTCACAGCAGGTTACAGACAGAGCCAGGTCAGAGTTCTGAACTCCAGCATGCTTCCCTAACAGTGCTGCTGCACTCCCACCTTTATAACTGAGGATATCATGGATGATTGTAACACTTCAGCATTCACTGAAAAGCTGCATGAATCTAATTCTTGTAATCATGAGAACGTCCACAAATATTTGCTGTTTTTACATAGGTAGAGATCCTTTGAAATTTTTAAAGAAAATATTATATTTGCAGTAGTTTTGTATTACATAAATGCCACAAATGTTTATTATGATGTGCTAAATTTCCAGAATTTGTATAACTTTTTTTTTCTGGTATTCAACGAAGTTGAGAAATGAGGTGAGATCAAATTGGGGTTGACTAAACAAACATTCTAGACCAGGATTTTTTAAATGTGAATACACTTAGATGTATCAGCCCGTCCTTCTGGCAGAGGTTAAACCTATCTTTTCAATGAAATGGGGTTTGATTTGAGGCGATGTGGGGCCTGTTCTGGCTTTGTTTTTTCTGATGTTGAGGGCATACAATCCCAGTGAGAAATCTCAGAACCTTGCAACTGTAAAACACAGCTTTAGCTATTTCAAGGTGGCAAGGCAAACACAGAAGATGTCCACGAAAACTTTGACCTTTATTATTTAGGATCGTGATTCAGAGTTGAATGTAATAATTGGTCAGTAGCAAATTAGAGAAAGATACAGACATTGCATCAGCCACTGTGGTGATAGCTCAATTTTCTAGCTGTGTCTCCCCACACAAGTCTACTGGCTTATTGTTTAAATCCAGAGGCCAGCAGCACTGCTTACTGTTCTGTTTATATCCCAGTGCTCATAATGTGGTGTTGCAAAATCCAGGTAAAAATGTTCAATGCCATTTAGAACAAGGAATCTGCCTTAAGCAATGCTGTAGTCAGTAATAGCCAACATTACTGAGAGCAACAGCTTCTGCAAATACCTTACTGCCACAAGTTAACTCAGGTACAGCTGTAATTGTGCTCAAAACTAAATAAAAGCAGACAGACAGGATGGAGAACAAAAACCTAATTGGAAAAATGGATTTTAGAGAATTCTGTGTGTGATCAACAAAGGCTGCTTCTGTCTCAGTAATGATGACAATTAGAGGAACAAGTGATTTTTAGTGGGTGCTTGTTCAAATAGAAGGTTTCTGCAGCATGAGGAAAAATATTTTCTGATTCAAAAGCATTCACTAAAGAAAGGGTGGATGCATTTTTTAATGTTAATTAGTCTTTTCTTTTTACCTGTGCTTTTCGCTGATGTAGGTAGATTTCCTTTCAGCAGATGAGAAATGTATATACACTTTAAAAAATCAAAACAAAACAGACAACCCCCTATGATTTTCCTTGGAAATTCTCCCATTGAATACAAGTTAGTAAAGACTGCACAGGATTTTAGAACGCAAATCTAAACATATGGTTTGGGATTTTGTCATCTTGGTTTTTGGAGCAGGGGACAAAACTTCTGTTTTGTAGCAGTCTGTTAAACTACCGAGATTAAAGGAGATGTCAGGCAAGACCTTTTACCTCTGGATTTTTATCACCTTTATCTGTCAATAAATACTTGCAGAAAATGAGGGGAAAATCCCCATTGTTTTTGGTTTTACTTTCCTTGCATTTGTTAATATATCTAGAGCAATTCCAAACAGCATGAGTGTAGAGGAATATGGCATAAAATCAGAATAAGGAGGAGATTAAAAATGAGCACTCTCTGCTTTGTAATGAATACTTCTAGGCACAGGTGTGAATGAATACTGATGCTTTTATACAGTTCTTAAATGGAAAACCCTCAAGTTTACAACAAAGGTAAACAGCATGTCGTGCTGCATTTAGCAGATGTTGGCTTGCTAACTTTAGGGAAATGGAGCGAATGGTCCCCTTGACATCCCTGCAGAGAATCGCATGTTGCCAGAAAGGAAAGGAGAGCACATAACTATAAGAATTTTGTTGAGATTAGAGCATTAGCATCTTTAATATTGTACTTATTTTCTTTTATTTGCTTATCTCAGCCTTAACAAAATTAATTCATTTTCCTTTGAATACCCGTGTTTAATTCTGTTGGTATATACCTAACAAAATCAAAAGAGCCTACAGGATAACCCAAATCTCAGGCTTTCAAATGTTACAAGTGCCTTATGTGCTTACTATATGTGTAAAATTACCAATAGCCATAGTAAATAGTAGTTCATTTTGGCTAAGATTCAGTTGCTGAATAAATAGCATTTAGATTTTTTTTTTTTCTTACTGCTATGTCATGTATAGAGAGAGCTGGAGCTCATTTCATCATATAGGATAGGAGTACAATTAGGATGTTGACTGAACATTTGCAGAAAATACTGGAGATAAAGGCATGTTTCCATCTAAGTATTTCAACTGTTTCAAAATTTGTCTTCCTTAATAAATGGAGTAGTAATAATAAACTTAGAAACTACTTCCCCACGTTTATATTCTGTCACAAAAGTCTTCTTATTCAAAGCACAAAAATAAATATTTCTCCATATTTTCGTAGTGACTCGTGACCCTGAAGTACAGCACTGGCAAAATACAGGCAATCCCTTCCCTCAAAATTTTTGCAAGAATTGCATGTTATTGCCCATGTGTGGGATTTTGAAAATACATCAGTTATGTGTAAGTGGTTCTGGCTCTAAACACGGAGGGAGAAAAGATTATAAATCAGTATCAGCTCGTTCTAAGTAACCGATTAAGATAAAGGCTCTGGTCTGTTTTCATTGCAGTTAACACTGAAACTGTTTTGACTTTGAATATCTTCCTCTTAACTGCTTGGGTTGTGGAAATCCCAGCCAGCATTTTGGTTTTCTCGTGTGCAGAAATACACAGAACTGACATCATCTTCTTTGTTGAAAGCTGTAGTTCCAGGCCTTAATTTCTTAAAATATTTCTACTTAATATTTTTATATTTTTCATCACGCACTAGCAAGTTTGCCCTCCTTCCTCTCTCCTGAAATAGTTATCATGTCTGTGAGTGGCATCTTCGGTGTTTTATGTTTAACTATTTCAAAACTCCATTCAAACACAGCACTAATGATTTTTTTTCATTCATATCAAATACAAATTCTTACATTGATGCCAGTTTTGGGAAGCTGCCAATGAACTCTTGCTGCTAAGTTTAACATCCATTCATGATGGCTGTTAAAATGGGTGAGGAACTTGCACATTTTTTTCCAGTTAGGAAAATTTTCAAGGAGAACTGAGCTATGTAATTCCATGCAGATGCTTATCACTCAATGCTTTCTGATCAAATTAAATCACTATTTAATATCTTTTTTTTACCTTATTCTTTCATATTTTTGTATTCACACGAGAAGAGCAAAATATCTGAAATAAGGCTTGCAATTTATAATTTAAAACAGTTCTTTAAATGAGGAATTAAAAAAGCACAGATCTCTGAACTATAAATAAGAAATTTTTTTCTCTTTCTAACTTGATTTTTCTCTGAATAGTTTTCTTCTCTCCTCCCACCATATTCATCTTGTCTTCTTGAAAAATGTTGGAAGTAATATGCATTTTAGTAGGATACAGGGTAGTGACTCCTCCATGTTCAAAAGACACTTGGAGTTCTTAATAACATGTTTTTGTAGTAAGTATTAAATACTTTTAGGCTAACTGAATCTTTTACATATGTAAAAAAAAGAAACTTAATCCAGTGATGGTTTCCAGTGACACCTGGATATAAAAAGATTTTGCAGCTGCACACATACATGAACTGCTGCTGACATCAGGTGCTGCTGGGGTGGGTGTACCCAGGTGCAAAAAAAAAGGGGAATTTATACTCCTAAATTCGGTGATACCAACTTCTCTTAAATACTGAACAGAGAAATTTGTTCTTTTTGTTTTTCTTTCTCCAATCTGTAATAACATCTTGCAGCAGAGTGTGATAGATAAATATAGATATCTATGACAGATACAGATGTGTGTGTGTATATTTATATATTTTATTACAGCCAAGAAAAAATTTACTCAGGGGGATGTACTTGTTTTAGAGGAAGTGCTACATAAAAGAGGAAATTCATGAATCCAACATTATCGGTCATGGCAGAAGAAAGAAAGAAAATGCAGTTATGCTTAAGGAAGGTTAGATACTGCATTCTCAGTAATTATGTAAGAAAGGATCACCTGTAGTAAACCCATGTAAGTGAGAGTGACTATAATGCATGGATTATATCTCAGTTCCTTTACTGATTAACTGGCAAATAAATTTTCATCACTATTTCAAAATAAAAATTCTTTTAAGAGGGAAAACATACAATAAATTCAACCATAGAATGCTGGGGTCCAAAGTTTTTTTGATTGTTTGTTAGGTAGCAAGCAGCATTCATAGGAGAATATTCATAGTTGGGGGGAACAATAGCTGAGGGACTGTGATGGGACTGGCATAGATCTTTCCAGAATGAACAGAAAATGCAGAACAAATCATTTGTCATTGGAGTGCTGGGATCTTTCAAATCACATTGAAGCTAATCTTCTCTCTGAGGCTGGCATCACATCCATTGAAATCACTGAGATTCATGTTCCACAGTCTGGCACTTCTGCAATCTTTACTAATTTTTGAGTGGCTTATTTTGATATTAATAGTTTGAAATGGTTGGGTAGAAAAGATGTAGTAAACCTATGATTGTAATGTTTGACGTTTAACAGGTGAACTTGTTCTGTTCATCCAAGGGGCACAAAAGACATAATCCTGACTTTCATATAGGGGAACTGAGGCACAGAGAGAGAAATGACTCTCAGAGGCCCAAGTTCCCAATGACATGTTGGTGATCATTTTAGGAATACAGAGCAAGTTGCATGAACTTTCTACACACATGCTGCAGCCTCATAAAGTGCTTTCATTTCCTGGTGCCATCAGAAACTCCTAACACCTTGTTTCAATGATTTCCCCTAGAGCTTTGTGACACGCTTTCATTTAGTGGCAACCCTTCACTCATCAAATGTCTCTAAAGCTTGTAGCTTGTGGTCACCTGTATGAGGACTGGAAGACCTGGTTATCTTTCCAGTACCCAAAGAACTTCTTGACTGTTAACTCCTGCATTTCTAAGTGCAAGAGCAGAATGATGTGAAATCAGATGGAATTACTCTTGCATATCATTTCTTGGACTGAGGGCAGGGGCACAAAAACTAGCCTTCCATTTTGTAAATGCTCACAGCAGCATAAAAGCCGTGGCAGAAAACCTGAGTTGTGGAAAACAGTGAAGGGCCATTTCTATTGGACTTGTACCTAAAGAATTGTCCAGAGAAAGGGCAACAACGACTGCTGGAACAGAGGAAACTGTTTCTGGATGTTAACTCTGAGTGGTCTTGGTAACTTAGAAACATGATATCTTATCTGCACAGGTAGAAATGTGAAGTAGCAGTCTCATAAAAACTGAACGTTACTACACTAATCTTTCAAAAATCATTACTCATACAGAAGAATTAAAAAGAAAAAAGAAATTGGTTCATGCAAAACCATGTCTCCTACCATATATCTGTCTGTAGTAAGGTTAGGAATATGTTTTTATGTTAACAGCCATGAAAATGATTGACTGTTGATCATGGCCATGTTTTTCCTTTTTCTGTAGTTTTAACTGAGCACCCATGTCCCAAGGGTTTAGAGCAGGGGCACAGAGACTTAGCTGTGTGTGCAAGCCTGATAAGCGTAACACAGGTTCTTGGAAGGCCCTGTAAGGACTTGGAAGGCATGTTTGTGAGCTAGTGCCTCTACTTCCCAGCAGAAATCTAGTGGCAAAACATTATGGGGAAGTTTCTAAACTAGTGAAATTGTTCTAGAGAAATGAACTGTACCATAGTGTCCAGTAGCACAGTGCAAAAATTTGCTCCGAGTAAAATCACCCTTTGTGAAATAAGTGAGTAGAAGGAAATAATGGACACAGCTAAACTCTGGGTACTATACATAAAAAAACAGTGTTAGGAGAAAATGGTTTGGTATCAGTCAGTAATGTGAGTCTCCCTAAGGTTTCTTTCAATTCTCCTGTAACTGAAATGACAACTGGCTGCAATGTGAGAACTTCCAGAACATGTTAAACAGTGATGTTTTATGTAAGCCTTGTAGCGGGCTGGTGGACACAGTAACATACTCAATACCAGGCTGAAAGTTTTCTGCCAAATAAGAGGCATGTTTGGCCATCTCACGGGAGAGGGTAAATGGGGACGCAGAGATCTTTGCAAGGGAAGCAGTTCCCCAATGTTACCTTCTCCGTGCCCTCCCCTGCAGAATCCCATTCAGAGGATGAGCTCCAGCTTGGCAGCCTGGCCTGTAAGTGCTGCCACACCTGGCTGGATACCAGGTCCCTCCTCTCCTGCCTGCTTTTTGCTGTGCAAAAAGGCAGTGCCAGGTGGCTATGGCTGTCCTCTTTTCTGCTTTCCTTTTGGCTGGAGCTGCCATCTGACCAGAGGCATAACATGGGGAAGGCTGATCCCTTCCATGACCTTTTTGGGGCTGTAACTGCATAGCCCAAAATTGAAAAGACAGTCCTTTGTAGTGAGTCTCGTGCTTTTTGTGAAAATACTTGATGCTCTATCATCCAACTACAGAGCAGATTAAATTACTGGCATTATTTTGAAGCATCTTTTATTTTCTACTTTGCTATCTCCAAGTAGATACATACAGATTTTGGGATTATCCTTTATATTCTTTTCTGAACCTTCTAAGACAAAAACAAGACCAAAATTATTCCTTCCTTATTAAAGGCATTAAAAAACTCCACCCTGAAAACCACAACCCCAAAACCTACTGGATCATGTATTTTTATGGAAATTGATAAATTGATATGTATTGTCTTAGGTATGACAAAGTTCCTAAAGCTTTTTAAACTTGAGGTTTGTAAGCATTAACAAACCATGATTCAGTAATGCAGTGGAAATAGCATAGCTGAAAAGGAAATAACTTGCCTCCTTGGCAGAATTATCCTTACTCTGCATGTAGGAAAAGCCTTCATAGCTGGCTGCCTTTGCTGCAATCACTGGTGTACTTTTTTTCCCAGGATATCCCATTGTTTGCCACTCTCATTCCGCAATCACTTTTGTAGTGCTTTTGGATGCCAGAACTTTTTCCTGTTAAATGTTTTGTGCAGCACCTAACAAATTTACCATTCCACCCCGGATAATGCTACTATGCTATAAATACCTAATGAGAACACATTTCTGGTAGTGTGCAGTTAAATCTGGTGTGGTTACCCTGTTTTTTGTAGCCACTGCTCTGCACTGATGCTTGGTTGGGTCTGACAGCGCCAGGTCTCTTGCTCTCCCTTTTGAGAGAAGGCAAGAGAGAAGGACCTACTATTTTGGGAGCTATTTCTGCCAAAAGCTGAGACCTGTAGTCCTACTAACATCAGAAGGAGAGGAGAACATGCAGCTCTTGGCAGCAGCACGCCTGAGCCCCATTAATTTCTGCACTGCCCAGAAATTAACTTCGAGTCTCAAAATTGTCATTAAAATTCAATTGTTTCCCTTCACATTTAGACATCCGCCCATGGAAAAACACCCATTGTGTAACTTCTCTCCCTCTCCCTGGAGGATGGGAAGGTTGCAGCCCTAATGGCAGCTGAAAAAGACAGAGGGAAGAAGAATGAGCTTACCTTGCTGCCCTAAAGTTAAGCAGTA
Source organism: Trochalopteron elliotii (assembly GCA_024734555.1). Taxonomy (NCBI): domain Eukaryota; kingdom Metazoa; phylum Chordata; class Aves; order Passeriformes; family Leiothrichidae; genus Trochalopteron; species Trochalopteron elliotii. The sequence continues at coordinate 1,286,905 of JANPWX010000243.1, forward strand.
ATCCACATGGCACCAACACTGAAACACCTAATAATTTGGATGTAGAACTTCATTGCTAAAGATTTCACATTGGTTCTGCATCTGTCTTGGTTATATAAATAGCTACAACTTTATTTTTTATTTTCTTGCTTCTTTTTTTCCTGTATAATATGACCAAAAGCCATGGAAAAGTGCAACTTCTCAATTTTTAAGTTCAAAATCAAAGATTGGATTCCCAGCTAGTATAAACTGGTATGACTCCACTGGGCTTTCACTGGCTGCATATCATGTTTCTAGTCTGTGGCTCTGACCAGGTAATTACCAAATAAGACTTCACCATACCATAACATTCATCTAGAGCAATGGAATTCAGGGTTCTGACTGAGGTTAGGCAGTTAAATATAAGTAAATGCCTTGGTCTGCAGAATAAGATCTTTTCACTTTTCTCATAGTTTTCCATCATGAACAACTGGATTAAAACTGGTGTTCTCTCCTTCCCATCAGCCTCTCGGCCATCTGAGGCCTGCTGGTGTAAGAGGAAGAATGAGTTCAGTATCATATTTCACTGAGGGGTCTAGAAATGAGCATATTTAATGCACATCAAATGAGCTAAATTACAGGGGAATGTTTCCAGCAGGCATTCCAGGGCTGTGAATACAGCCTGGGAACCCATGGGCCAGCATGCTTTGTCACCCTGGCTGATGCTTAGAGAGGCCTCCCTACATGCCTCTGTACACCATTTTCTACCTGTATCTCTCCCATCTTTGCAAGCACAGCTCTTTGTGTGTGCCTGGGGATGTACTGACACATTCTGAAAAGTCAGAAGACTCCCTGAACTTTTAAAGCTGGAGAATGTCAACGTGCTTCAAGCAGGGTCTAGATGGACTTGAGGTCCTTCTATGCAAAATTATTTAAGACCCAATATTGACCTATCCATCTTTTAACTAAACATACCAGGTGAAGTTGTGCAACCTCAGGGCAAATAATTAATACAAACAGGGTTGGGGTTTCATAATGGAGTGTCTTGGGTGCTTTCTTCTCTACTGCAATAGTACAGCTCCTCTGTCACTATGTAAAACAGAGCACTTGGAGAATTCAAGTTCAGGGATGAAGGGTTTTGTGTTTGCTCTTCTTCCAGTCTGTAAACTATTCTATGCATAGGCTGCTTCCACTCTCCTTTTGAAGCTCTACCATCAGCATTTAGGGTTATTCAGGCAAGAGAAGGGAAGCAGCAGAGAGCATGACTGTAGCCTCCTGTGAAAACATTGAATTATGTGGGGTAATCCTGGATTTCTGGCTTCCAGGACTCCTTTAGCACTTACACATTAAGAATAAAATACATTAATGGGCTTTTGAGAATTCCTGAGATATGACCTTAATCATAGATAGAGCCTATCTGCCATTAAACGTAATACCTTCTTGATAGCCACCTCCTGCAGCTTTGGCAGTGAGGTCTGTTTAGAAAGGCAAGAGGCATTCTGGAAATCTTGCAGTGAGTACCTACACCTCCAGGAATGAGGCCCATCATCAAGTACTGATTTGCACCTGTACTTTCCCCAGTGTGTTGCCTGTCCCTTGTGCACACAGCACGGCTGCTGAAGTGCAGACTGTAAATCGCTTGTTGCTTTAATATTTGTGCAGCGTGTCAAAGGGGAAAGGGCTTAAATTCTGTTTGCATTTTAAATAACTGTCTTGGCAGTTGCACAGTCCACAGTGTTTATGTTTTTATGGAATGCACCATTTGTGACTGTTGTTTTAAGAAGGGCAGATATTAAACATGGCCAAGCAGGTTCTACAGTGGGTCCGGCCCGCACTGGCTGTCAAGGGCATTTGGAGAGGTGCCACTTAGCGCTGCACAGTTTGCCTGCCATGGACTGGCATATTATGACTTGGTGATGGCAGTTTGGCAACTTTTATCTCTATAAAGCAAGCCAAATTCTGATCCCTTTGCTTAGAGCTAGCTGAAATTCCTCTGATACTAGACTCAACTCTTGTAAGAAGCCAGATGGCAGAAACTAAGAGGTGAGCTTATTCTGAGCAGACTTGGATCTCACATTAGTCGAGGGCCCCACCCTGAATCCTGATCTCTGATAAATTAGCTTTTTAATGTTTCATTACAAGCCAAATGTCTACGCAGATATTTATGTTCCAACAGACAAATGCAAGCTCATTTTTTTCTAAGTATGTTATGTTTTACAGACATGAGTAACTCATGTGGGATCTTTCCCACAGAGTAAAACCAATGTAAATTCACATGACTCAGGGATTTGTTTCAATGCTCATGTATAATCTCTCATTAGAAATGATTATGCTTGAAGATCAAAAGAAAGTACACTCACTTGTATTAATGTTTAATGCATAATTCACATTGTTAGAACAAAAAACAAAACAGTCGGTGGTTGTTACGACAAATATCAAACATTGGCACTACTAACCAACTCCCACAGAGGATCCTTCACTGCCTGGCATTGGCTGTGTGCTGAGATTTCCTCTTGTGTGTGCAGTGCCAATCGTCAGGGGGATTTAAAGACACCTTCCTCTCTGGATGAGTAATGCCCCTGGAATGACAGGAGTGGGGGAGAGCCGGGATACCCCAGCACTGCAGGTGGATCCAGCACTCAGAGACCTCTCAGTGGATGCAGAGCGTACAATAATCCAATCCATTTTTTTTATTCAAGTAGGATTTCAGATCAGGCATGCTCCCATAAAACTCTCATTGCCTTCGATCTGAGTTTAATACCAAGCTTAATATTTGAGCCTTAATATCAAGACCCATGGTCAAAGTCATTCAGCACCACAGAATTTAAGTACTTGATTTCTTGTTTACGTTTCTCCATGTTTACCTTCTTCGGTCAATGCTTATTTTGTTACCAGAACTATTCTTACTTAAATAAGCAGATTTGGCATGAGGGAGTTGTAGGTGAAATCCATTCCCTATATCCTTAACCAAGCCAAGCACAGGAGGGCAAAGCCATGCTTGCAATCACAAAATGAGAATCCTGTGGGCATCATTGCCTGTTACACAGAATAGCTGGGACTACTTCATCTCTGTAAGGGAAGACCCTGGGTTACCCTCTGTGTGATACATTGTGGTCTTTGACACAAAGTAGAAGTTGGATTTTTTTTCATGGCCATAGCTTTTAATGGCTTTCCCCATGCCAATGTTTAAAGGGTCAGGAATTTGTATCATTTGGCTTTTATATTTATGCTTCTTTCAAAAATTGGCTGGTTTACTACCTGAGCTTACATAATTTCTACCTCATCTAGTTTTTGGTTGGTTCCATCCCTCCCCCCCTCCCCAACAAAAGCAAACCAACAGTCTTAAGTCTAGGAGGCTTCATTCCCATTAGAGAGTCACCTCTCTTCCATGAATGTATGTGGCATGGAATGACACTGAATGACATTTGACAAAGTTTGTGCTTGGCACAAGGTCACAAAACATCTTGTATGTTTCTCACTATCAGTTCAGTCACTTTCCTGTATGCCAGTGATACAATACACCTGATTCAGAGCAGAGGCACAGAGGCTGCCTGGGTTTCAGGTAGGTTCTCCCTGATTCAGACTTCTGTAAGCAAACTATAAATTAGCTCTGTATTCTTAAGGTGCCTCCTGAAGGTCCTGTTGTACTGCAAACCTTTCTGTGTGAGTCTGTGAGGTTCCTCATTCAGGAACTAATATTGCTGAGTCAGACTGGGTGCTATTGCTATGAATGGAATGCAGTCAAGTAGATCATGATGTCTCAAAGGGCAGAGCAAAGCTTTGGAGTTTGTTTTCCTTTTGTTTGGAACAACCCACTTAAAATATTTATGATTGAGAAGCCCATATTTCTTCCAGTAAAGAACCTTTTCTCCTCTTTAGGGCAGTTGAGAAGCTGTTTAGAGTATATACTGGTTAAAATGTTTATTTTTAGTGGAGTGCACATGGCATTGCTATCTTGAAACTGATCATAAATTCATTTCTGTTGTGGGGTTTTTGTTGAGGAAGAAAAACTTGTAATGAATTAACTACGCTTCACGAGGAAAGAAGTAGGTCAAATGTTGGGCTAAATTAACCTCATGTTGCAAAAAATGACTAAATTCTGTTGTTTTCACGTGTGGGACTCTGGACTCGTCTACACACCAAATTATTTCAAGACACTTATTAGGTACACTGCAGTAATTATGTTCGACTAAACCCATGTGTAGACAACTCTTACACCAGTGTAAGAATTCAGTTTCTTGAATTACCTTAATCCACTTTGAAAATGGATTAAGTGAAACAAGGAAACAACTCGGTCATTCCAGAATGAATAAACTATTTGAGCACAGTTCTGCTTTACATTCACATCCGACCTTATTCCAGCGTAATTTTCCTGGGCTGAGAGGTTCTTAGGATATATCTACATAGCAAATTAATGTGTGATTACAGACACACCAACCCTTCCTTTACTCTCACTGGCATGAGTAACAGCAGTAATGAAAGATGGTAGGACAGACTCCAGTACAGCCTATTAACTGGAGTATATCTATGCAGCTGGTTGTGAACAGCCTCTGCTGAAATCCACCTCATCACACCCTCACTTCAGACACAACTCACGTCCCTTAGCCTGACACAGGGGCTGGGAATGCCTCTCTGCATCTCAGGTGTGCAGGCACACCAAAAACTGCATGTGTGATGTGACTGCGCAGCAGAGCTAAATGGGAACCAGGTGAATTTAACTTCAGTGGTTAATCATGCTGGAGAAGAAGCACGGCTCGCGCATTTTTAATATAGACGCACCTCTGAAAACCAAATAAAACGTCAGCTGTGACTGCATAAGCCAAATTAAATGTGCTGTAGACAAGCACAGCTCAGATGATTTCACTAGGGCTGGATTTGGCTCCATAGTTGAGATCTTGCTTATTTGGCCAATACTTGTTTTGTTACCTATCTGCTCATTTATTTTAATGAAATTAATGCATTTTAATGTTCCTTTGAGTGCATTCCAAAAATAGCAATTTGATTAACTCATTCGCTTTTAAAAGTGTAACAATCACAATGAAAAATGTCTGTTAGCTGAGGTATGGTGTAATTTTAAGTAGCATCTTGGGTAGCTATGCCATACCCTTCATCCTTTCAAACAAATTTCCTCACATCAATCAAAAGAACCTCACTTAAAAACGAATGGTGAAATACAGACAACAACCAAGCTGTACACACTGCCTTTCAAGTCTAGCAAAAATATGTATCAGTAATGTACTGTACCATTACACAATACAAAGTTCATTACTGTACTCTGCTGAGACAGTAGAGTTAGGACAAGTAAGAATTTAGCCTAAAAGCAGTTCAAAATGATTCCAGAAGAGAAACGTGTAGCAAACTTGTCTTTCTAGCCAAGCCAGAAAGCATCCTGAGTAACTTGGGAGTTAAAAAGAAAAAAAACCAAAACAACCGAATGCTTTCAATTTCAGGCTTCTTAAAATGATGCTTGGATGGTATGATATTCCAAGAATGACTTCCTTCTTCCCCAACTCTTTTCCCAGCTGCAGTAGGTGATCCCACCATTTAAAATAAGCTGCTGCTGAGCACTGAGCCCAGCAAAAGAAAAGGTGTACACTAACTTCTAGCTGACTTTATCGCCTTATAAAAACTGGAACTGCAAAACCTGATTAGTAACAATATTAAGCAAAGGCAATTTTCGCTTTTATTGTATTTAAATGAGGAAAATGAAAGTATTAATGCTAATATTAAGGCTGAACAGAGGCAATTGCAAAAAAATAATTTAGTTTCAGCCCTGCTACATGCATCTCTTCACGAACTCCACTGCGCTAGTTACCTGTGCATTGGCGATGTTGTAACTTGTTGTTATTATTATAATAGGTGGTGTGAAAAGCAACACAGAAGAGGGAAACTTGTCTCAGGGCTCTGCTGGGACGCTCTGCGGTCACGGAGTAGGTGGTGTGGTGCTGCAGCAGTTTGGGATGCAATGTGTGGGTAACAACTGGTTTTTAAATGATGAAGAGGCATTTAAACTCAGGCTGCCATGGATAGTTTAAGCGAGGCCTAGTTCTGGGAATACTTTTGCAGGCGAGTTAAGTTTCACACATGAAAATGTCCTCAGAATTTAGTTAGAGCGTTCATGGAGATTTGCAGGATCTGGCTCTGCGAAGCACACGAACCCAAGGCAGTGGATGCGTGTGGCCGCTGCCATGGCTGGGCACAGCGCTGCCAGCCTGCTCGGCGGTCACGGCGGCCCCGGAGCTGCCGCAGGTCCCGGCTCGCTCTGCTTTAACGCAAACCCTCCCGCATTCGGGAGCAGCTGCTCGGCTGCCCCAGCAGCAGAGGTGGGGAGCGATGGCTCAGGCTCCCCGCACCGAGCCGTGCCGGGGTCTGCGCCAGCCCT